>JAQMYJ010000004.1:19932311-19959251 GCA_030014305.1 Clarias laeviceps
GGGTTAGTAGGTTGGATCTCTGAAATGAAGATATGTAGATATGTAGGTTGGTAACAACTAAAGTCAATTACAAAATTACTTTGTAATAGATAAATGTTTTATTTCGAAATCTAGCTTGTTTATTAAAAAAAAATCCAACCACCCGTTATATTATTATACAGCACACCCAGGTGTCCCTAGTTAATCAACATGGCTAACCGTTTACAAATGTGTACACCTTAATGAATTTATTGAAATGAAACTGTCAAATGGCAAACTTACTTTACATTCTTTACAAATGTCATTAACAATAATGAACTAAGATACAATATACAGAATATTTTTTATCGAGAAGTGAAGCAATGAGATAATGTTTGTGTTCTGTGATTTCTGTATACACTTATCATTTAAGACCAAACCTATTTTTGATTATACATTTATGACTAAATGTTAAACATTTTTTCATGGCCAACCCAATTAAGCCTACAGTACATATAAATTCTAATAAAGACAAAATTTCCCACACATGCTCTAAGCCTGCAAATGTATAAGTGGCCAGTGTGTTAGAGAAATGAGCAGGGCATCGCCAGGCCTCGGTGTCAAGTCATAAAAAAAAACAAAAAAACTTTATCCATAATTCATCCAGACCTTTACGTGGCGGTAGCGCACCACCTACTTTGCCTGCCGCAGATAAAAATGAAGAAGAAGACAAAGCGGACGGTGAAGATCGGTTTTACTTTTTCGCGCCAATTTTAAAATTAATTATTGTTGACAAGATGTCAAAATGTAAGAGTTTTTGGTAAAAAAACAAACAAACTGTGGTATATTTAGCTAAAATTTACACAGCTTACGTTTGTTCTTAAATTGCAAAAGGAATTAAAATGCTACCTGTGGGTGGTTTAGCATGTGGTTTAACATGTAGATTAGCATATCTAGGTAACTAATACTTGTGAGGTTGAAAGTTCTTTTGTTTGTTTTTTTAAATTAGGCTTTGTTAGGTTACAAAATCAAGTCTCATTAGAGATGTTAAAAATCCATTTTCTCTCTCTGCTCAAGGCTTAGCCTGCTCTATGCCTGCTGTATGTGTCTGCGTGTCGCATGCGTCATTGGACACCGTGCCACACACACACACACAGACCCCTCCTACTTTCACCTTCACAGACACACACCCACACACACTCTTTCTCTCTGCTTTACACAGAAACACTGCTCTGTCGCGATTCTTTTCAAAGGTAAAGTGCAGATTCATTTGTTTTATTTTTACTTTACAGCAGTGATTCCGTTAGTGTGTTTTTAAAAATGTAATTTGGTTTACGAGTGTTACGGAACAAATTATGCTCGTAATCCAAGGTTCCACTGTATATAGCCTATCTATGTTTTTTGTGTTAGTCCATTTTTATTTTATTTTATTATTATTATTATAACAGCTCAAGGAGCAACATGTTTGTGCACTTTCTAAAGATTTTAGTTTTGTTTTTGAATAAAGGGTTGGAAATGCTTTTCTCGGTTTTTGTTTTTCATCCGATTCATCGATTAACTGAAAAAAAAATCTACAGATTAATCGATTATTAAAATAATCGTTAGTTGCAGCCCTAATTATATAAATTTTATCGTTAATTGCAGCCCTAATTATACACATTTTACTTTAAACTGGGTTCTTTTCAGAAGCATGCCACCTCAGGAGACCATGAATGCAGGAGAATGTTCCAGAGTCTCCATCAGCACATCATCAGTCAGGTAAGCACCAGCCCATGAGCAAGCTCAAGCCCATCTCTCAACCTTCAGAAAGTTGGGAATGGAGTAGCTGAATGGTGTTTAGGTAAATCTCAAATGTTTTAATATATATATGTTTTTGTTCCATTAGATACTAAGCAAATCTAGGAGTTGCAGACTTTGGACAAACTTGTTGGACATCCACCACAAGAATAAAACTGAATGTGCCATTAAGAGCTGCAAGTGTATATTTTATTCGTGAATTGTTTACAGTATCTTTTTATTTCTTGATTTTGCTCTTTTATAATACAATTTTCCCCCTCGTTTTAATCCCCTGACAACAGCCTGGTTAATAACAGTAACCTGGAATAAACTTCTCCCGTTAGTTACTCCACAGTACTTTCCCGTTAAGCCGCTGTAAGTCCCGCCCCCTGTGACGAACGCGGAAGTCAGCGCTGGGCTTCTATGGCTGAATCTTTTCGCTGTGATTCGTGCGTCGTGTTGCCACAAACAACCAGCTAGCAACAGCGCATGCGCGAATAGAACACGCAGCAACAACGCACCCAGGGACATCTAACGCGACAAACAAACGCCTCTTCTGAGGATTGTGAGTAAAATAGATAATGCTGTTTGGTTTAGCGTTATGTCGATAAATATTTATTTTGCTATGGTTGTGATATCCTGATAGTTAGCAGCAAGAGTGTATTATCGTTACAGGTGCTAACGCAAGGCATAGCTAGGGTACTTACGCAGTGGAGTTTGGATTAGTGCATCAGATCTATTAGAAGTATTATAGTGTACAATCGCTTATCTAAATGATGTGCAAACCTCTTAGAATTACTGTTGGCTATTATGCAACTTGCAGCCTTATATAAAGGCGCAGTCCTGTTCCTTTTTTTACATTTTATTTAATTGCTTATTTGTACAAATAACCCACTAAATGTATAGAACATAATCATTTTAATAAAAGCAATATATTCCGATATGGCCTTAGGAAAAAATGGATTAGAAAGTTGTTTGTGTTATGTCCAGTTATATCATAGACATCATCTCTATGGGCCACTAGAGCCCCCCTATAGGCGGAGTTTCGTAACCATGGGCGGAGATTATGCAAATATCGAACCCACCTACCTGTTAGAAATTGATGCTGCATTGACTTGTAGCTTGTAAGTGTTAATTAGCAAATTTGCAAATTCATTGCAGCATCAGAAAGTGCAACGTTCAGTTCTGTTCTACTATACAGCAGGGGTAATGAATTAAAATATAAGACGGTCCGGTCAATCAAATTTTCTTCCAGCTGGTGTCTGAATGTCATGTTTGTGTTATGATTCAGATCTCTATATAGGCAGTCACTGTAAGTCTATAAAAAAATTTAATTTCCCATAGCATTTCAATAATATTTGTCAATTTTCAGTAACTATACTAAACACGTGGACAGTTTGATCTTTGATGTATATTTCCTTGTATTTGTATGGAATAAAATAATAATAATAATAATTTTATCAAGTCTTTAGTGAATCTTCTTATAAATACCTTCTTATGAACGTTTTTATAAATATCTTGATTCTGTATACATACATGTATATACACTTAAATATTGTAAATGTATACACACATCAACATGAAAAAATGCACAAAAAATCAGTCACATGGATAGCATCAATGATGGTGTGACTTCTGACATCTTTAGAGGAAACATACATTACAGACATACACATGGCTGCAATAATTCAATTCGAGTTTTTAGAGAGGGCGTAGATAACTACTGTTGAAACATGTATTTTTTTGGCCTATTTATATATGTACAATCTTTTTTAAATAATTTTTTTTATCTTTTATTTTACAATTCCAAACAAACTTGCTGAATCATTTGCTGCTACCACACAGGATGCTGTTCTGCCTGGCAGTGAGTGAATAGTTTGTCACTCTACATGCAGGATTATAAAGCAACTGCAAATCTCGATTTTGGAATCAATGTGGCGATACATGAATTGACACACAAAGGAATTTCAATACATCAAGGAATCAATTTTGTCCCCAATCTCTAGTATATAAGTTAAATTTATAAAATCTTAAAAGTGAAAAAGCAGAACTTGCAACTGTGCCACCTTTAAGTTACAACAGGTTGCTGGTGTATAAATGGTTTGTAATAACTGTACCTAGGTACCTAACCTACCCACTGTGTTAGGGAAATAATATTTAAATGTGTGCGTTACAGATAGTAGAGTTTCCGCAATGGATTGTTTTGCAGTTCATAATATCCATGTCTTTAGTGCATTTTTAGAAGGAAGAGCAGAGTCGTATCAAGTAACACCTCATCACAGATCATGCTGGATCGTAGGCGTGTTCGGACAGGTTCAGTAAAATCATTTCTTGCAAAAAATAAATAAATTAGGTACACTCATAAAAGGTTGTAGGAATTCAGAGATGGTTTTTGATAGGTAGGGTTCAATTAACTAGGTTGTTGAGGTCTGGAGAGGTTGTGGAAGAAAATGCCATAATAGTCTTTTTTTGTTCCAGTTATTCAGGTTGCGTGCTCATTTAGTGTTTCATTGTCTCCTGAGGATTGCAAGAGCTTCAGCTTAAACCGTTTGTAGCCGAATCTCTTAATGAAATCTTTTGTGGTTCTTTATTCATTTAAGTCTTTATTGTCATATTACTAAGATTTAAAACCATACTGGGTTATACACAGTTTGAGGTTTTAGATGTTCAGTAGCTTATGATCATGACACTGCCCTGTTGTTTTATCAATGCTTTATTTATGTGCAATATGCTGTTTAACTAGTAAACAGTTCGCTAGTTTTTATTATTATGATCTTTTATGCCATAATATAGGTCTTGTACTGTATTATGTCATTGGTTTACATTGGCATGTCACGCGTTACCAGTCTGTGAATGATCTCACCCTGGGTGTTTTCACATAAATAACAGAACCAGTTACAAATCATGCTGGTCAGATTGTTTTCTGTCAGCTGTCACGAAGCTTGATTTGTAAAGTATGGAAGATCCTGAATTTTGAATAAATAATCTAAGAATTTTATTATTTTGTCCCTGGGTGACACCTGGAAGAAAATAAGCTTTGTATGCTTTCCCAACAACTTTGATGGAGTCGAATCTACTACAGTATATTCAAACACCTTAAAGAGCCATAAATAGATCCAAGATTATATCTTTTTCACTGTTTTACTATCCTGACTAACTAATTCACGATACTCACTGGCATTAAAGCATCGCAACAGGTTCGATAGTGGCACACTGGCACAGCAGGTACTGGTGCCTCCTCACAGGTCCACAACCCCCAGTTCAGTTCTAATTCAGGATTCTTGTACTTTCTGAGTACCTACAGTACATATGGTCATGGAATATGGTCATATAATACACCCAGTAAAAGATTTCTATATGACTCTAATCTTACTTTTCATACATAACTTGACTATCCACCTTTTAAGTGCAGCTTCCTTAAATGTGCTTGACACAAAAAGCTGCTCTGACCTTGAATCATTGGAGTGCATTTACAGAAAACATCTCCACATTAGAAAGATGACTCGCTCTAATCTTTTTTTTCCTGAGAACTTGTAACATCTCTGTTTAAAAAAAAAATATTTGTATGAGGAAAAAAATGCCTGAGCTCAGATACAACTTGCTAAAACTGAAGTAGAAGTTTTTCTCTTCGGAAGTAAAAGCTTTTTTCGTTTCTTTGACTCATAGTGATTTTTGTTTTTTGACTCATGGTGTTTGTTCTGTGTCTTGTCTGTCCAGCTGGGGAATGGCGGTGAATGTGTTCTCCACTTCCATGACCATAGAGAACATGAGCAGACATGACATGCTTGCTTGGGTCAACGATTCTCTGCAGCTTAGCTACACTAAAATAGAGCAGCTCTGCTCAGGTAGGTGGATATCACAGACAGTACGTTTGGACCCCAGAAGAAATGTTTTATGTCGCTAAAATCTTTCAGGGCTTTATTTCTCTAAGCCACTTGTTAAGCATGAGAACTAGATTTTCAATAAAGAAATTTAATCTTTCAAGTAAGAAATGTTTATTTAAAATTTGTATACTGGAAATGCAGGAAATCCCAACTACTATGGGCGTTCAGGTCAAACCGGGACTTTTGATTGTGCAGAATAACAGAACAATTATGAAAACTGCCTTCCTTTCTCTATATAATCGCCTGCTGCACTAATGCACTTATCCCAGCGTTTCACTTGTGCTTGGATACCATCAAAGTTTTCTCAGTACACCGGAGCCATGATCAGACATCTGAAAACTGGCCTCCCAGGAACTCCTTTAATGGACCAAACTTGTGGAAATAGCTTGGAGCGAGGTCAGGACTTTATGGGGGATGTGGAAATAACTCCCAGCCGGATTCCTGTGGCATGCAGATGGGGTTTGTGAATGATTGTGTGTACAGACAGATGAGTCTCTTCCGCACTGCATGTTTACGTGATCGACTCTGAGCCGCCTCAGCTAGGATCATCATTGATGGATATAACGCCTTCTTTAAAACGTTTACGCCTTCATTCAAGAAAAAATTCATCACTCATTCATTAAGTCCCGGTTTAACTTGGACGCCCTGTGTATGAGATGAGATGAGATTTTGGCCCATATTGGAATGGCTTGTGTTTCTCAGGTGCGGCGTATTGCCAGTTTATGGACATGCTGTTCCCCGGGTGTATTCTTCTGAAGAAAGTGAAGTTCCAGGCCAAACTGGAGCATGAGTACATCCGCAACTTCAAAGTGCTACAAGCAGCCTTCAAGAGAATGAATGTAGACAAGGTGAACCTCATCCACAACAATAAAATAAAGGAAGAAAGCACCTGTACTTTAATTGATCTTTCATTGCACCTAGTACAATTGTGTATGAAACCTGATATTTGTATATAAAGTCCGCTTTAGGATGCATAGTACGAGTAATGTAGTATAAGAGGCTGTCATAAAATTGTCGTAAAAAAATAATGTAATGAAAAAGAAAGTTGGTTGTGAGCTTAGTCCTTTTCCACATATCCTTCACCTAAGGCGACACACTTCTCCAACCAATGGATGAGCTGGTAGAGAGCGTCTTTAAAGAAGTCTTCTTTTCAGCTCTTGAGGAAAAAAGTCCCACCTCTGTAATCACCACGTTGTCGTCAAACGCCTGCTACGATGTCAGGGGGAGTAGGAGGGGGATGAGGCAGAATTTTGTATCCCAAGTCGCCCTGAAAGTTTCACCGTTTCGCAAGCTGAATGGGTCGGCGCGTTGTCATGAAGAAAGCGAACCCTCCTTTGTGAGCTACGCCTTGGTTTTGTCCCTCTAGCAGCATCGAGCAAAAATATAACGCACGTTTTTTTTAAACGAGAAGAATTCATGAATGTCCTCATTTCAGGAGACCTAATTTGGGCAAATATTTTTAAAAATTTTAATACGGTAATACAAATTTTATGACCGCCCATAATATGTCAAATAATTGCAAATTCAGGCAGGACATGAAACCAATAGAGACTGTATATGTAGCGAGAAAATAGCTTATTAACTGTCGTGTCTCATGCTGCCATTCTATAACGTTATTTATTTATGTCTTGTCGAAGATCATCCCAGTTGAAAAGCTGGTGAAAGGAAGGTTCCAGGACAACTTCGAGTTTGTTCAGTGGTTCAAGAAATTATTTGACGCAAACTACGATGGGAAAGAATACGACCCTCAAGCAGCGCGACAAGGCCAGGATGTCTCACCTGTACCCAACACAGGTGAAATCATTAACACCCAAATCTCGTAGGGAGTTTCTTCCACAGGTTAAAAAAACCAAAAAGGAAAAAAAACAAGCTTGGTTAATACTCGAGTGGGTATGTATGGTTGCTTGTATAGGCAGATCAGATTTACCCCTACATTTCCATTTAGGCATTTAGGCAGACATACATTTTTTTTTTTATCTCATTACACATCTGAGCAGTTGAGGGTTAAGGGCCTCGCTCAAGGGCCCAACAGTGGCAACTTGGTGGTTGTGGGGTTTGAACCTGGGATCTTCCGAACCGTAGTCCAATGCCTCAACCACTGAGCTACCTGGCCCCAATCCTACCCCTCCTAATCCTCAGGGGTAATAAGAACCACTTAACATATACAGTGTTGGATTTTCTCTTTCTTCTGCTCACCTTGTACACAGTTAGCATTCTAGTGAACATTATGTAACTTTATTATCTTTCCCTGGAATTATTATCCAATTCTCATCATACTGCTCCATATCATCTCTTCAATATCCAAACATAAACAGTTAGCACAAAGGTATATCACTTAATTATGACACTGTCGCTTGAATTATCCAAGTGGTTAAAAGTGATGACCAGTGGTACAATCCAGGATTCACAGAACCATAGGTTTATGTGACACGCTTGCTTGTTGGACTAATGATGCTTGATCGGTGTAGGACCCCAGAGGACATCGCCTACAGTACCCAAAAACATGCCAACCCCTCATCGGCCGATCAGCTCTGCCCCAACCAATGTAAAACGAAGCATTCCTATATTACGGAATGGAGGAAGCGAGGCAGAGCTTGTGGAACTCAATCAGCAGGTGCGTAGACAACCCTCCTTCTCACACACACATCTACAAAAACCTTTACATGCTCGGTTATTAATACTAAGATGCTTTATTTATTGATTTGTTTATTGATATTTATTGAGTGATGCATGATTAGTTGTGACTGCTGAGGAAAAGGAGCTGTCGAGTGTTTCACTCACAAACAAAAGCATGCAAACTCCATTAACAACATGGCACCCATTAACCAACATTAAATTACACCCATTAAGTTACTTCCTGATAAATTTCCTAAAATTAATGCATTATTGTCTGTCGCATTTTAACCCTTTCATGTATAAATTATATGCACGCATTTCCAGCTTCGTAGCTCTTTAGATCAAAATAGACAAAAATATTTAAACTACACGATCTCCCCCAAAAACAACATGGTTAAATAATAATAATAATAATAATAATAATAATAATCAGGTTTTATAAATATCTAAGTTGATTAGTCTGGCACCAAAAAAACACTGTTACCTCAAAAAAAATTTTATGTATTTATGTAGAATTTTAATAAAAACAGAGAATTACAATTAGTTCCAAGAAATACAGAAATTCACATTAGTTAACAGTAACTGTGTCAAGTGATTTGGAGTTAATTAACATCTTTTGATTTTCCTCCGATAAAAAAAAAAAAAAAAAGCCTTATATCAACTGTTCCTAAATGTGGACACAGATGCTGAAAGTGTTAATGAATTACCGGATAATTCACATGAACGAATTTGATGATGCCAGAGAGATCTTGTAACAATTCTTCATGAGGTTACGGTTTCAGGTAGTGAACAGAGCTACATCCAAATACAACTAAATTAAGAAATGCACTGCCCCCAAACTCCCCTTCGAGGAAGTGTATTTCCTAGCCAAACAATGCATGGACATGAAATGTCCTTTTTTTTTTTTCTTTTTTCTTTTTTTCCAACCTTATCAGCCTTTTCACATCTGCATTTTGCATATACCAAAAGAATGAATAAATGAAAAATCGGTCTGGAAAAATATATGCATGTAAGAGTGTTAATTCACGATGGCGTCCTCAATATTTAGTGACCTAAAGGTTCAAATAGAGTATGCGTCAAAATATACAGTACTGAAATTAAAAGATGAACATTATTACCTTGTTGTCATTTGTGAGTGTATTTCGCCTGAAAGAAACAAACATACACACTATTTACGTGTTGATTTACCTCGGTATGCGTAATGTAAGTGTGCACCACCTCACCGTAGACAGTGATCATGTTGTTCATGCTGCAGACTCCTGAAAAAGGAGACAATTTGCTCGCGCGATGTAGTCACAGTTCTTGGCGGATCTTCACAGTTGAACACACTCTCCTTTAATGTTCCCCACAAGTAGGCATCAGGTGGTGTAAGATCAGGAGAATGGGACGGGTATGGGAAGGAATTGTTCTGCCACCTTTTTCAAACTCGGTTCCCAATCACGTCCACTTCCGTATGAGCAGAAACAATATTCAACTATGGATACTTTTCCCTCTGCCGAGAGACCCATTTCCAACTTCCCTCTCACTACTGGGAACACGTGCATTTAGAGCTTTGCCCCAGTAACAGACTGGTATGCGCGTTTGGGATGCGAGTTTCACTACTGTATATTTAGGTGCATAATATACAACTTTGAGCTGAAGATAGCCCGGTTAGCTGTTTAGCTGCTAGCCTAGTGTTATTTATTGTAGCTTTCAAAAATGGGTGCACCCAGGGCATGATCTATGCATATCTGAGCACTGATTGACCTGGGGAGAGTCTAGTATATGAGGTCACAATAGGGGGAATAATATAATTAGCTTGTTTAAGCCCCCAAAAAATGGGAAAATGATTAACAGCAGGCAATAATTTTTTTTATTAATCATGGTTTTTGTGTTTACACAGACTAGAGACCAATCTGAATGGGGTAGAATACGTCCTCTTTATCGATTATTGGACTGTTCTTAACATTTTTCTTAAACTCAAAATCAGACTCTGAAATCAGTTTTTTCTGGGTGCCATTTCCTCCACATGTAGCTGATGGACCTGAAGGTGACAGTAGATGGCCTGGAGAAGGAGAGAGACTTTTACTTTGGCAAACTGCGTGATATCGAGCTCATCTGCCAGCAGCATGAGAGTGAAAACAACCCAGTTCTTGCAAAGATTATTGACATCCTCTACGCTACTGAGGTAATGAGTCATCAAATATAATACATAATACAGTATATACAGTACTGTGCAAAACCGATTAGTATACTGGTGATGATGTATGCTGGGTGGTTGGAACAGACGAGAGGGGAAATGAGGTTGCCGCTAAGGTTGTTGGATAAACAATTTTCTATTTATTTCATTTCATTTAATATGAGGAAACAAGGGCTGGCTAGATTTAGACTCATTTCGAAGATGTTTTATTTAAATGACATAGTGAGAGCCATAATACAAATTAAGCTTGGAAGAGGTCATGCACAGTGATGCGAGTGCCATACACGGCAATTTGGTTTGAAATTAGAAGTCAGGAAGTGAGCTCAAGCTAAAAACACACTCACTCAGAAAGAACGATGAGAGTCATTTTAAAATTTCTGCCTGATCTGTATTTTCAGGATGGTTTCGCTCCTCCGAAGGATGAAGAAGTTGGTGAACAGCAACGTGACCAGGATGAGTACTAAACACTAAAAACATGCGTCCGTACATCCTTTAACTCACTCCACTCCTTCTTATCCATCTCCTCCTTCACACCCAGAAGAGATTTATTTTATCATTTGATTATCTTGACTTATTTTTCTTTTCATTTACTCACCCTGAGTATATTTATTGTTTTGGCTTGTTCCTTTCTAACCAGATTGGGATTTACATCTCCGCTTCTAACAGATGGGTGTGGTGTAATGATTGAAAGGCTAACGTCGTTTTGGTTAATGTAATCGGTTTTAAATACCATTTGTACTTAATGGTAGAGTTCTAATATTATTCTCACTATTCCATTGGTCATGAGGCTAAACCTATATTGACTTTATAGAGTATTAAGCATTGCTACTCAAAACAGTTTTTTTTTTTTTTTTTTTTTTTAAATAACACTAATGCCATGACGCGTACACCAAAACTGAAACCTTAAAGTCAGAAGGTTATGGAGAAAATAAGAATTTCTTCTTTGCATATTGACATGTACAACTTCATGCACATACACCATAAACTTTATCTGCACTACTACTGTACCTGATTGTTTTAAAGCATTTCATAAATATCTGCTGTTATTATTATTATTATTATTTTTTTTTTTTAGAGGTCGTTCATTTGAGAGCAAAATGTCCACATGGTTTGCATTTTGCCTTTGTGATTTTAATTTTCTTTTTCAGCTTTTGGGAGAGGGTGCTTTTATTATATAGGAACTAACTGAAGTGTTTTAAAAATGAAAGAATAACCAGCGATCAGGGAGACCCTGCGGATTTTACAATTGTATGAACAAACCTGTATTCCCCCTTCATTCTTTAACATGCGAGGATGTACATACTAAAGCAAAATAGGAAAACAGTGACACTGGTGATTCAAGTCATTTTTATTTTTTATGTACTTTGGTAGCCTGGAAAGGTATAGTATGGTCTCTCTGATTAATGAGAATTTAGTGTGCACTTTGCAGCTTTAAGAATTTGAGATATATTTATTTATTACATATGAATATAAAATAATCTATGAACTTAAACCAACCTACAACTTGGATTTCATTAAAGAAATGAATATATTATAGTGAAAACATGGCATTAGTGGAGTTTCTTTTCTTTTCTTTTTTTTTGTTACTGACTAAACTATAAAACTTTTTTAAAAACTATTTAAAAAAAATTTAGCTACAGTGGTGGTATTTTTTTTTTCATGTTTCACATGCATTAATGCCATAAAGGTTGATTTTGATTGACAGGATCTGTCTGTAACTCATTAATTTTGTCACTGGTTTATTTGGAGTTTTACTATGTAAAATAAAGTGTATTCTGCCAATGAAAAGAATGTTGCTTTCCTGATTTTCATTTAAGTACAGTTTGTGTGTCTCTAATTGAAACATCTTAACACGTTTTTCAGCTCAACAACCCAGTCATCTAAATTGTGATCTTTGGGTTCTTCTTTGACCACCTATGGGGAGATTTTTATTATTTGGATAGCATAATATCCTAGGAAATATCCTCCGGATGAATGGTCATTCCAGAGACTTGCATATACTGTACAGTAATTGATCTCAAAGCACATTAATGATTGGTTCATACGATAAATCATAAAAATGATATGAAAATCATTTAAAAAAAAACTTATTGTCTTGGCCTTGCACATCTATCTATAAATAATAATTTTTGAAAGTTGTTTTGTGCAGGCTGTACTTTCAGTATGCTAATTAGGCCCAACCTTCCTCTGATGGATTACATTACCTAATTATAATTTTCTTCAAAACAACTGTCATGGCTGACATAGAGCCAAACGCGCAAAAAAAAAAAAAAAAACACAAGCTTTTTATTGAATCTGCCAAGAAAAATCTTCACTTTAGGTTTTCAACACCTTGTCATGTGACTGTTGTATTTGCATATTTATTAATATTCATTAGTGTGCCAAAGATGGGCATGTACACAGGATCAGTCTTGTCTCACTCACCATCTTCTATACCGCTTTATCCTGCATTCAGGGTCGCGGGGTCCTGGAGCCTATCCCAGGAGGCTTAGGGCACGAGGCAACCGTACACCCTGGACAGGGTGCCAATCCATCGCAGGGCACACACACATACTCATTCACACACTATGGGCAAGTTGGGAATGCCAATTAGCCTAACCTGCATATCTTTGGACTGTGGGAGGAAACCGGAGTACCCGGGGGAAACCCACCAAACACGGGGAGAACATACAAACTCCTCAGTCTTGTCTGTGTTCAATTATTTTAATGTTTATACAGTACACTACATTTTATTTGCTATAGGGACTTTATTCATTTTTTTCTCTTCCTTTTAACATACTTTCTTAATTAATCTTAATATAAATTTTGAGAACCATGTATGGTCTGTGTCAGTCTTTAAAGCTACTCTGGTGGTTAGTGGTGGCCCGGTACCTTACTAAGACATTTTTATTGTTCTTTATTTCCTTTAGATCGTCACGTATCTATATGTGGGTGTAGGTATAAGGAACATTGACCGAATGAAGTCACAATAATTAACTTTGGCAAATATTTTATACAGTATATGCCACATGGAATAAAATGCAAGGGCAAGTTAAAGGCATATTACAACATATGAATGTGCTTATTATATTATATTATTATATATTGTTTTTTTTTGGAGGAAGACTTGACTTTGAAGGATATATTTGAGAAAACCAATTAGCCTAATCTGCATGTTTTTTGACTGTGGGAGGAAGCTGGAGTATCCAGAGGAAATCCGCGGGTGGAATCGAACCCTCAACCCTGGAGGTACAAGGCGCCAGTGCTAACCACCGAACCACCACAGTAACCGCAGCTCCAGTGTTCTCTTCTGACTCCTGCTCCTTAGACCCAAGTTCACTTCTCCATGACGGAGTAACGTAACGTGGAGCGCGTGCGTATGCGTTATGACGTCATGCCCCCAGAGCAGACGTGGCAAAAAGACGGTTTAAAGTCGCAGCTGTTAGCCGGAGCTCACCTGCGACCATTATTGCGTATCACACCAGCGGGGCTTTAAGATTCTTACACGAGAACTTTCCTGCATTTCAGACGCTCAATAAGCGCCATGGCGTCCACTGCGAATAGTAATAATAACGGTTCTGTGGGTAAATGGGAGGTGGTGAAAAGGGGCAAGAAAAACAACAGCGCTGCTAAGAGTCAACCGGACAAGAAGTCCAGGAAAGCTCTGACCGAGACCAACTTTCCAAAAGTTAACCTTAATCGTAAGTATAATAAATGTTTTCTTTCTCATTTTATACTCTGAATCCCATCTGCACTTAATTGGCTTAGCTGCAGAAAGGTAGCTGCTAGTGTGTTAGCCTTAGCTAGCTCGTCTTTCATTTCTGTCAGCTCTAATATACCGGTAAACCGTACGAATTATATAATAGAGCCAAAAATACAATAGTGGCTTCTTATACCTCACGTTTAGTTAGCAAACTCCCTTAACTTCCCTTCGCTAGCTAGCCCTTTTTAGCTAACCGCTAGCTAGTGTGTTAGTTACACGTTGTCTAAAATCCCTTATAAGACCTTTACGTTTAAAGGTGCATAATATATTTTTTTTATTCCTTTTTCATATAAATAATTTGTATTAGATATGTAGAACTTGATACTACAGTAAAACAACATATTTAAGTCGTGGCCTTAGCTCAAATCTAATCAACCGGATTATAAAATTGATTTCCTGGCCGGAATGCTCGTTTGTGGTTGGACGCGGCGCCTGTCAATCATTTTTAAACGTTCTGCTATAGGATGGAGTGGGCGGGGCTTCATGATCATAATTGAAATGGGTTCAAAATCACTGTACAGACATGTATGGGCGTAATGTTCATGTCTTCTGTGAAATCAGGTATTACGTGATTTGGTCGATTAGTGGTTAGCACTGTTGGCTTGTGACAACAGGGTCTGGGTTCGATACTCACCTCAGGGTCTAAATTGCCTGTAGATTGTGTGTGTGTGCGCCCTGCAATGTATTGGGGCCTTGCCTTTTGCACTACGTTTCCTGGGATGTGATTTGGACGTTGAGCAAACATCATGTTATATACGGATCTGGGTTCGGGTCCCACCGTTGGTGGTTGCCACACCCCATACTACCCAGCTGGTTAAAAAAAATAGGATTGTTGTGTCCAGAAGTGCATCCGACGTAAAACTTGTCCCAAGTTGTGTGCAGACCAGATTAGTCCGCTGTGGCGACCCCTTGACGGGGGCAACTGAAAGAAAGAATTTTGAATCAGAATAATGATTGAAAGTATAAGTACAGTCCACGCATAACCCGGTGACATTGGTGTTTATCATGACCTGTATTGTACGGTATAGACGTACTGTATTTATACATTAGCACATTAGTACATACAGCAGCACTGACACTTTGTATACATGAGATCCACATTTTGCATGTGCATTGCAAAGCAATTCCAATTACATTCACTACTTCATGTTTGATGATAAAGTTTCAGAGGGCTGTTATTAACCTTATGGTACCACTGACTTATGCACAGTCAGGCCCATAATAGACTGCCCAAATGGACTGAAAAAAGGAGATTTTTAAGTGTAAAAATCTCTAATGTGTAACTAAATGCCATACATCTAGTATGAGTGTCAATCAGACCCTAATGTACATTAAATAGAAAGAGGTGGAAAAAAATCAAATAAAGGTCCACATTCACTTTAGACAATAGAAATCAATGAGAGAAGTGACTTTTGAAACAGTCAGTTTGCACAAAAGCAGATGTCATCATCAGGATCAATACACAAAGTATCGGCACACTTCGGTTTAACCTGTCTAAGTTTTTTTCTGCATGCTTGGTTAGAAAATAGGAATGAAGTTACAATACAGGTTTAATACTAAACACTGGTTTTGAAGGTGACGCAGGCTGGGTCACCTTCAAGATCATCAGGAGTCGGTTACTGAGGGCGTGTTGTTTTGGGGAAGAAGTGATGGTTAAAATGATCGATCTTCAAACCCCCACTGTTTTACTGCACGTATAGCTGCAATTTATTTATTTATTTATTTTTAATTATGGGGGGGGGGGGGGGTAGAATAAATATTTTGCTGCATCAGCACATCAGTGTAATTGTGTAATCTCAACCTTTTAAAAGGTTAATCAAGATGATTTCTCTCTGTCAGTAGTCTTTCAGTAATGACTAATTTGGCATGTGGCATAGTGCGGTTTTTGGTTTTATATTCATTATATATTTTTTCAGGCTGGACTTGGTGTACATGGTGTACAATTTGTCAGTTCTGCAAAATCACTTGGGAGGGAAAAATATTTGCCAGAGTTCAGTTTCAAAATATCTGCACTTTGCCATATTCTATCCTGGTCTGTCTGTCTGTCTGTCTATTGCAAAAGTTTTCTGTTACGAGTGGATCTGTGATGCCATTGGCTGTCCTGAGCGAAGTTTCATGTTATTGCAAAATAAAGTGACACTTTTGTCTCATGGATGTGACAGTTTTGCCTCTTTCTTACTTGCATTGAACAAACTCGTATACTGTCTTGCTTCGATTGCAGCATCTGTAAAGATGTCCGAGACGATATTCAAGAATTTTGATAAGATGGGAAAGAAGCAGAGCAAGGAGCAGGTTCCTCCCCCGGCTGAGACTCAACAGAAGAAGCAAAACGCAGCAAAGCAGTCCAAGAAATCCCAGCCCAACACCAGCTCCAAACCGACCCACTACAAAACACTGGAGGAAGCTGTTAAAGCTGTGAGTAGATGTTACAATACACATGAGTACCAGCACTTTTTATACATGTAATGGTTTCCTAGTTTCTCCAAGTCTACATCAAACTTTGTAATCTCCTCATTCTTCCCTGCTGTCTTTTCTAGCTGGATGTTGGAGAGTTGAAGAAACAGCTGGAGAAAAGCCAAACCATGTTTCCTGAGAACCCGTCTGTCTGGGTGAAGGATCTGGCTGGGTACCTCAACAGCAAACTGCTCGCACCTGACCCCGATGCCACGCTCAGCACCTATGCTCACGGTCTGTTTCTGAAAGTATAATTGTGTGTGTGTGTGTGTGTGTGTGTGTGTGTACACAACATTATGATGTTGAATCAGTGTGGTTATTTATTTATTTTTAGCATGATCTCATCAAAGCAAGAAGTTTCATATTTTAAGATTCAAGAATGAATTTGTGACTTCATTGTGATCTCTGTGCAGATTACCCATACTGCCTAGCAGGAAAGGAGCTGCGCAGTGTAATTAAGAATGTAATTGGGAAAAGCGGCGACACCCATCAAGAATTTTTCGATCACTGCGTGTTCTCCATGCTCCGGGAGCTGGATAGACCAACAGGTAAATAACAATTCGCTATTAATTGTGTCAATAAAATGTACATTTTGCCTAATATACCTTCTCAACCAAGTTTTAGACTTTGTTTTCAGGTATTATTTGTTCAGCCAGCATTCGTTCAGTATTCTGGTTACTCCAGAAATTTTAAATCTTTTTTTTTTTTTTTTTTTTTTTACTTACTAACTTCTGGTAGTAAGTAACCACACTGTGTATCTTTTGTATTTTTAATAGGTGAACCACTTCATGGCTTCAGGATGTGCATCCAGGCCATCATGATAAGCAAACCCAAAATCGCCACCCTCAACCTGACTGAAGTAAGTGAGATTTATGTTTTTTTTGGTGGCTTGTAGGTTAGGTTAAAGTTTTGCCACAATTGCTCAGATTTCTAAGGTCTTCAGAAGTGCTGTAGTCTGTACTATTTACTTAAAACGGAAATGTCTGAGAAACTCCAATTGCACAGGTTCTTTCTTTTTTTTTGGCAAATGACCCCAAATGGACAGCCCAAAAAATGTTTACACACTTGAAAATGAAAAATAAATGCCTTCCTTTTGACGGACACATAATGGCTAACTGCTGACGGTCACAAAATAATAACTGCTGACTGTCCGTACAAATGGTCTCCAACTTGCGGACATTCGAATTTCCGTAGATGTGAAAAGTTCCTACCAGCATCATGATTGTTGTCTCAAAATATAAAACTTTGACTTCACGTTTAAAGGTATTTATTAGTCTACAAAAACATCCAGAAGGTTGGCGACCCAACCAGAGCAGAAATTAACAAAAAATAAAAAAGGTAGTGTTTTTACTAACTATCTAGAATAGGACATAAATATGTGATTCGGGACACAATGAAATAACCAAATGGACTTTTGTAAAGTTTCCATAATTTAGTCAAAGCAGTCAATTTTTCTTAACTCTTTGATGTTGTGTGTCCATCCTAGCACCTGGAGCTGCTGCGCTCTAACCAGAACCGACCAGCCAAGTGTCTGAGCATTATGTGGGCTCTCGGACAAGCCGGCTTCTACGACCTGAGTCAAGGTATACGAGGTGAGTATTCTTAAACCGTATGACGCCTAAAGCCAGTGGGATAAATTACCTGGTTTGGATTAGACTGAGGTTCATATTGTTTTGTTTTTTTCCGTCCTGTAGTTTGGCTGGGCATCATGCTCCCTGTTCTAGGAGTGAAAACTCTGTCCGCCTACGCCATTGCATACCTAGAGAGACTTCTCACGTGAGTTACTGCTGATTTAGATCTTGCACATTAAGAGGCTTCTAAGGCTCACTTACGAGGCCTTGAGACTCACTTTAATGCACACTATAAGTTGTTCCATCTCTCTCTCATAGACTCCATGCCAACCTGATTAAAGGGTTTGGGGTAATGGGCCCAAAAGAATTCTTCCCCCTGCTGGATTTTGCTTACATGCCCAAAAACGCCCTACCAACAAGGTAATTATTGCAAAGTAACAACACCGGAGAGAGTCTTTACACGTCAGCGTGCAGCCATTATCTGGTGATTCATTATTAGTCTAGTGCCTTACAGGGCTGTAGATTTGATTTGTTAATGGCTGTCTTGGCTTCAGCCTGCAGGAGCAGTTGAGGAGACTCTACCCGCGGCTGAAGGTTCTAGCGTTCGGAGGGAAACCGGAATCGACGCTGCACACGTACTTCCCTTCGTTTCTCTCCAGAGCCACTCCCAACTGTCCCAATAACATGAAGGAAGAGGTGAGAGGTCTTGACACAGATAAAATGTTGGCTGACTTCTTTTACGAACATACACCAACATTAAGAGCACCTGAATGCAGAAGGGCTTAACACCCACCCTTGATGATGATGATTATTATTATTATTATTATTATTCTCTTTTTTTTTTTTTAATGATAAAAAAAATATAATTGTGAGAAAGATCATGGACCTGTCCTCAGCAGCAGTTACCACTAGTGGTAGTAGTAGTAGTACGGGTCTGTGAGCATTTGTTTACTATAAGGTCCAGAAGAGCTGACATTTTCCACGGCTGCCTGGCTTCTAAAGTCAGGTTCTCCAAAAATGTGATTAAATGCTCCATATAAACAAATATGAGGTGTAGTTTCAGCTGGAAATTGAGCTCCAAAGTCAGTTAAAATGCCAGGCTAGATGACTTCTTTCTTGTTCATCATGATAATCGAAGGTGAAGAAGTGGTTGTGTTTAAACTCTTTAGAGGAATGTGATCCAAATCCAACAGGCTATACTGTAGGGCGGCAAAATGGCGATGAGCTTTTCATCTTCAACGAGGCTGTATATTTGATTATATATAGCCGGTTTCTACATCAAGTCTACTCCCCAGGTCTCTCGTAGCCGCATGCCCAACGCTGCTTGACGTGCACCTTCCCATGTCCCGGTAAAGCAGACAGCAACAACTGTGATTGTTCCACATGGTGGCTGCACCTGTATGGCTTCTTCTGCGGATTTTCCTCCTCTACTCTTCCATTGAAAGTTGAATTTGTTGAAATCTGAACGAACATGGACTAAATAGTGGAGTGACTAATTGGAGAAGTTCAGAAATATTTTCTCCAAGTGCTGTAACTTAAACAGCAGTAACTTAACTGCTATTGAACATCCGTGATCAGGTCACTTTCATTCTACACTATAAAACCTCAACAAAGAGTACCGTAGAGACTCAACACCGTGCCACAGAAACCTCATGGCTAATTAGTGGTTTAGTGGTGTAATTTTGTAGGGCAACACAAACGCACCAGTATAAATGCTCATGACGTCACAGGTCAGTTGCGTAGCCTATCGGCATAGGCTTTGCATAGGCTTGTCGGAGAAGCGCAAATCAGCCTATGGTAAAAAAATAATAATAAAATTGGTGTCAGAGTCAAATGCAGACAAGCAAGTGCAGAAATATATAGTCCTTGCCTGATTTTTTTTTTTATTTATTTTTTATTATTATTATCTGTAGTTGCTGAGCTGCCTGACCGAGTGCCTTTGTGTAGACGCTCAAAGTTTGGGTGTATGGAGGCAACTTTACACCAAACACCTCACCCAGTCCAGGTAAACATTAACCTTACTACTAATAAAGTGTTACTATGTACAGTTCAATGTGAGTACATTTATAATTATTATACACTTTTTAATTGAAATTTCCAAGTGCCTTGTTGTAAACTTAGTACCTGTTGTTCCCTAACAGCCTGTTACTGAATCACCTGCACAGTATATGGAGCACACTCTCACCCAAGGTACAGGAGCGAATAAATAGTGTATGTTGTGTTTTGGCTTATGTGTGCAAATGTTTAAATCTCATCCTACATTGCTTGCCCCCTTCATTCCGACTCGTTCCCTACGTTCCTCCGATTCTGGCTTTTTTGCTGTCCCTCGGTATCGCCTCTTTTCAGTGGGCGGCAGATCATTTAGTGTTCTTGCTCCCAAACTTTGGAACTCTCTACCACAGTAGAGTAACATCTCAGTATTTAAATCTTTACTCAAAACTCACTTGTTTTCCTCTGCATGTCTGTCCCTTTTTTGTTGACTTAATTGATTTCTACTACAGTACTTCAATGTCTGTTTGTATTATCTTCTTTTGTTTTTACTCACTGTAAAGTGTCCTTGAGCTCTGGAAAGGCGCTATATAAATAAAAATAATTCTTATCTCTTTTTTTTTTTTGTAGTTGCGAAGCAGCCTTCAGGAAACCATTCAGTCTTTCAAAGTGACCAATGATGAGATTAGAGCCACAGCTAACTTGAAGGACGTACAGGAATGCAATGCTGTTTGCAGTGTAAGACACACACACACACACACACACACACGTGTGTTTCTGGCACACGTGAGATGTATTATTCTGGCCATTAGTGTTGTACCACAAGTCTGTTAAATACTGTCTCCTAATTGGTCAGAAGGAGCTGATTATGAATTTATCACACAATAGTTGTCACAACAAGGACTTATTAGGTGGACATGGGACACACAAACGGATTTAAAAAGTGTAATTGTCTATGTGGTGAAGCCCTCTGTGAGCGGAATGCTTCACATGTTTTTGGAAGGAGTCTTCAGTGCGAGTGCTTATAATGGTCTGTAACAGCACAACCTCTTCTCACGAGAAATGGAGAAAAAGGACCCGGAGGAAAGTATTTAATGGGTTTCTTAAAGGCGTCAGGATTAGAAAAGAGGGGTTTAAACATGAAGGAAGATGAGTGAGATAAAGACCAGAAGGTGGCGGTAATTCGACATAGACAAGACACGCCCATTATGGCTTATTCCCTACATCAGATGCTGGGCATCATTGTAACATGACTAAAAAATTTCAAATTTTTCACCATAAAACCTATAAATTAGTGTCATTTGCACTATCGCTGCTCACTCATATTCCATCCCTGCTTCTTTCCACAGACTCTACAGATGAAAATACGCTCTCAGGGGCTCCCGTGGTCCCGGGTGCTGATGGTGCTGTTGGTCTTCATCGCCGGGTTTATCGCTCACGACGTAAGATCTAACGGCGCGTTTGCCGACTCCACCACAGCGCTGTACCTGCGGAGGAGCGGAGTCACCGCCGTGTCCCAGCACACCTGGAGAAAAGTGTCCCAATATAGCCAGCATGGCGTCAGGTAAAAATCTATTTAAAAAATACCTACACAACTACTAACACATTACTACACAAAACTAATCACGTGGCTTTGTGCCCTACACTGAACTTGTGTGTCCTTTGTTTGTGTGTAGCTGGTTAGCTGAGACCATGCCGTATTATTACTCTCTGGCTGTGGAGGCAGTGGGTCCGTCTTTGGAGACCGTTTTGGAGAAGCTGAAGGTGGCTGCGGTCTTTATTGCACAGAAAAGTTCTGACCTGTTCCTGTGGCTGCAGGAGAGCACACCACGACTTGTGGAACGGGTGAGAGGCTGTCTCTTTTTTTTTTTTTTTTTTTTTAAAGTCAGGTTTTCTTAATTTTGCAGATATTACTGTGATGATATTTAATACTTTTATTCAGGAGGATTTATTAAATTGTCACAGAAGGCTGTGTAAATAGCGTAATATTTTATTTCATTAACCTTTTAAAGTCTCCCACTCGCGCTCATGTGCACGTCGGATGAATGTTTCCCTGTGTTACGCCTCCACAAAGTTTGGTGCCCAGGGTAGTGCAGGAGAAATAACAATAAGATGCCAGGGTTAGAAGGACAGATGATATAAGGCGTAGATTAGTGTTTATTTACATGACCATATAAACAGGATGGACACCAAAACCAAGACACGAAGAAAACTCTAGGAGGGAGAAAATGGACGATGCTGAGGGAAGGAACGAAAAAGAAAATCAACTATACTGTATTCCAAGTAGCTAACCTTATTGTAATCAAACAGAAAATACTTAACTACACTATGCTAAGCTAACCAGAAATACAGAGGGTGGCATTCACCATCTAACCCAGTCAAAAGTTTGGACACATCTTCAACTTTCATGGTCGTTCCGTTTTTCTTTTTTTTTTTTTTCCCCCCCTCGTTCTTTCTATACTGTGAAGCAATGCTGAAGGTGTCCAAAATCTACAATAAACTAATTTAAACAGGTGGTAGTAAGATTAAGTGTCTCCTACTCATGATCTGTTAGGCTTCATAATGGCTCTAATCTGAGGTGCTGTTTGTTAATTGGTGGTTTTTGAGGCTGGTAACTAAATAAATGAAATTTTAACTTTTGGTTTTTGGCAAAAACAAAGTTTTGGTCTTGCTTGGATGGTCTTCAACATGGCCAGCTTCATTGTGGTTCTTGATGGGATTTATTTATAGTATTTATTCATTTATTTATTTTGGTGAAATTGTTTTATTTATTTATTTATTTATTTTTATACACACTTTGCCCATTTTGTTGGTGGCATTCTTAAGAAATCTGAGGAGATTGAGCTTGAATGACATTTTTTGTTTTGTTTTTTTTCCTACTGGGTGGCTGCAGACTTATCTGGGAAGCAGAATGTTTAGAATCTTTATGTAGGTGGGCGTTACAGTGCTGATTAGTTGCGAGACTGTGAAATGAACTGAATTTGCAGGGGAAAAACAGACCACAAAAAAACAGCACTTGACAGTCAAGACAACCTCCAAAATGTTTTTAAAAATGAGCTCAAATAAGCTGCAATGTATTTTTTCTTTTTATTTTTTAAGTGACTTCATGTCCAGATAAAGGATTTAGATGGGCTCAGTAAAGACATGACTCACGACTAGATTTTTATTTTTAACAGAAACTATGGTAATACCCTGCCATTCCAAAAAATCTACATAGCTCATGATGAATAGAAGGTGCAGACGTAGATGAGTCAGCCTTCTGAGCTTCAATGAGTTGCTGTCAACGCTTGTAGGTCGCAGAACATAACATCCATAGATTTTTTTTATCCTGTCTATTAGGCAATGGTTACACAGAACAAGCTGGAGTAGAAGTCAAAACATCAGGCTCGGGAAGAAAGGCTTCAGATAGGTCAGCAATGAGCTTTATCACGCGTCACAACACGTGCAAGGTAAACCGTGGCGTGCTCACGGGAGAGTTCATCCGATAAACAGTCAGCAGGACTCTTCAGAACATCCAAGATTGGAAGAAATTTGCCTCCTGCTATATCATTCACCAAATTGAGCATAATTAATCAAGAGAGCAATGCTTTTTGGGACTGACTGGCACATTGTGTTTTGTCTTCCCTGTTTCCTTTTTAAAACTACTCAGGTTGCAGTTACATGGCCAGGCTTAGAGCAATAAAAACATACCGTGGGCGATAGGTGGGGAACTTTGTCTCTTAAACTGAATTGTCTTTGATCTGAATTGTCCAGTTGGTAAGAGTTTCTATCTTGGCCTGTTTGTACATATTCCTGTGTGTTCGCACAACTTCAACTGACATGGATGGAACTTTCCTCTAATTAATGATTGAGTCTAAAGTGTTTTTTTTTGTTTGTTTTTTTTTGTATGCTTGCCTGCTTTTCAGATCAGCGCCAACACCCCAGATAGTGTTTTCCAGTTTTTGGAGTTTATAAAGGAGCTGCTGCTGTTTGTGCATCAGAACTACATCCTGCCCACCTTGCATTACATCATCGCAGCTCTGCAGCATCTTTGGCAGTCGCTGCAGGACTCCTGCAAGTAAGTAGCTACAGTAGATGTCTTAATTTGTAATGGCTTTATTGGTTTTTGTCCACTGACTTTATTTTAAGAGCAAAAAATTTAAATAAAACCGTCCAAGCAGAACCATTTCATAGTCATAACGAACTATTTAAAAAAAATTAGTGCGCTGTGTGTATATCTGTGAATTAGGAGTGTAACTATGCACTTTCACTTTAAATACACACGATTTGGGTGTGTTATTTTACTCAGGGTTATGTGTTAAAATATTAACGCAGAATTTTCTTCAAATTAAAGCTCAATTTACACTGAAATTTGGAATATTAACACAAATTTTGGAGATGGGATAAAAAAAGGGAGTATAATATGCAAGCATTTTAAGATATCCCATAAATCAAGTTTATGTACGAAATGAGGGTTAATGAGGTCATAAATTGGGGGGGGGAGGAAACGTACATCTTAGCGAATTCCACTCATTTTGAATATTATGTGTAATCAATCTGTGCTAACTTTTTTCAATTTTACACTTTACCAATAAAACAAGATTTAATGTTTTGTTAATGCATGCTGGACTACTTGTATACTAATAACATGTTTTTTTTTTTTTTTTTTCCTTCCCCACCTCTAGTGGTGAAGTATCGCTTCTTTGCATGCAGAACCACGTGGTGGCGTTCACCAACAGCACATGGATTTACTTACAAGATAAAACAACAGCCTTCGGAAGTTGGGCCCAGGAGCTGCTGTCCAAGGCGTGATCCACATCCAGAATACAGAACATAGACTGTCTTTATTCATGTCTACCCTCTCGTACAGTACAGTAAAGACTGTAGGACTCATTACATTCTGATATTTCTCTAATTCTGAAGGTCGAACACTTACCTCTTCTGTTTTCTCGTCCTCCCCTACTCCACTACTCTTTGGGACTCCGCCCTCACCTCCATGCCTCAAATTCTGGACTTTTTATATGACCGATATCTCCCCACCCTAAAAGATTTTTTGTACGTGTTCCTTTTCATCTCTTGTGTTTTACTTAAGTGATCGAAGATACGATATTTATTTTACATATGTACTAGTGAAAAGGCTACAAAATGATAATTGGATATAAAATGAGGGGCATCTAAGGTTTTGCTGAAGAAATATCTGAACAGATCCTGTACAATAAAGCTTAAACTTTGATGTGCTCAGTAAATATTAATTTAAACACATGGGTTTAAGCACAGCTGCGAACTTACTGTGAATTTTGATTTTTTTATTATTTTTTTTCTTCTTTTATTTAAAGATTGACCTGTTCTTGGCAATAATTGAGATTTCACTTTTTTGTGCCACTTTTATGTGGAAGCAAGCTGTTCTGGCATGTTTGTCTGAGATACCATTTAATCTGGTCATTCCAGCACCATATTGCATTAGCGATGAGGCATCCCATGGCTATACGACCAAACTTTTTACCCTGGATGGTGACCTCATTCCATTCACAGCAGTAATCAGGCAGTATACTTTTTCATAAGTAATGTCTAAAAAAAAAAAAAAGAAGTTTTTCAATTTCTTTTCTTTTTCCTTTCTTGTGTCAACCATTGGTTAAACTTTCAGAGCATGCCACGATTTATAGAAACTCATTCATGAGCACTATTTGATTTATGGATCATTGTATGACTGCTGAGTTGTTGATTTTTTTAATTTTTATTTTTTTGGTCATGATTTAATTTTTTTTAACAATTTACTGTGCGACTGACATCTATGATCTCAGCCACTCTGTTCCTCAGTAAGATTTTGCGGTGACTACTGCTGCTCTTATCAGCAAGTGTTCTACTCGATTACCTTTCTAATGTGATCCTTTGGGACGCCCTGTTGAAGAGAGACACCAAGTTCTCTACCCCTTCATCAACAAGACGACTTGGAGCTCCTTCTAGAATCGAATTTTTACTTTTGATGTGAACTTTCCGGCCTTGTGTTTTGCCTCCAGAGTTTTTATTTTTATGGAACACAACCCCAATAATGTCTAAGTGTCAAAATGTCTGAAGATTTATCACTATATCTATAATAGTAATCGGTCCGCTGTGTCCGTTTAGAGACGGGTTCAGGATTGGACTAAAGCCCCACCACATTACATGACAGGACTAGAGGAGATACAGAATGGAAGAGGAGAAAAGAGAAATAATATACAGTAAATGTGATGAACTAATTTTGTTGCTTTGTATAAATGATTTATAAATAAATTAATAAAAATGTGTGGAGCCCTGCTTGTGCTACCTGTCAGTACTTTTAAATTTGAAGGTTGAAATATTTCATATCGTGGAAGGAGGGTTTCCCTTCACCAAGGGAAGTTTTTTTTTTTTTCAAAATTCCCCTTTATAAATCTGACGTGGTCATCTGGGCCTGAAGGTGTTGCTTAGCTCTCAGTAATGCATTCCTTCTTTTTATGAGCGGTGTTCAGGTCAAACTGGAATTTTGAGTGTGCAGATAACAGTTGTGAGAGAGCAAAACTCAATTTATTTCTCCATGTAATCCCCTGCTACACTAACACACTTGCACTACTCGCAATAAGTTAGGGATATTGTGAGAGATTTATTGGATGTCATACACACGGTGTTTGTTTCACTTCAGACATTTTTGGGATAGGGAGGCAATTGTATTGGGGTGATAGACACACCCACCTCATTTTATGTTTTCCATGTAATGGTCTCATTGTGTACAGGTGTGCCTTATATTGGGGCCAATCCCAAAAGACAACCTTTTTC
>JAQMYJ010000004.1:19975113-19989287 GCA_030014305.1 Clarias laeviceps
TAAAGAGCGGATCAGGGACGTTTTAATTCATTTACGTCTTAAATACGTAGGCTAAGCGTCGTTCTAACATCTGGCACAGACGTCTCGGCGACATCTGCCAGATGAGCAAACGCCCTCTGCCAGATGAAAAAGATGACGTCGCATAGACGTCTCCGCGACGTGTGTGTGCTATCTGGGTTCATATACTCCAACCGATACTGCTTTCTCAAAATAGAAACTACGATCCAACTAGCAACTTGTTGTTTATTTTTTGGTATTTGTATATTATCCTGAGTATCGATAACCATTTCAACTTTCCTGTTACTGGATTGCAATCTTAAAACGAGTAAGCTATCGATCGAATCCAGATTGTGCTTCCTTTTGTTGTCCGCACTATATTAAGATGGGTTGAAGCTGATTAATCATTTTGTAAAATTGTACAGCACATCAGTAATCATTCTTTAATCTGTGTGTGATTTGTGTGTGAGCCCACTCCTAGCTAATATATATATATATGTTACATCTTTTATATTCGTCTGTCTATTTAGTTTATTACCACATATTTTATGACACACATTAAATACATCGAAGTGCTTCTTCACATACATACATGAAGCCCTAATGTGATTTTATTATTTATTTTATTGTTGTTGTTTTTTTTGTCGTTTAAAAAAATCCTCAACTGATTATATATCCTATATGTAGCGACGAAATTTTGGACTTCCGGGAAACCAGCCAATCAGCGCTCTCCATAATTCCACGTGCATGCTGTAAGACGAGCGGACCAATGAACGCCCTGCTTATTGTAACACAGAGACGGCTAAGTGGGTTTGTTTGGGTGTTCGAGTCTGCACAGCGGACGGTGAGAATTTGGTCGATTTTGCTTGACAACACAGCGTCGTGCAGTGCATTTTGTATTAATTTGACTTTATTCTTTGCGTCGCTCGTATGAAATAACCAGAAGAAACAGTTAGGTGTGTTGTCATTGTACTGGCCTGCGGAAACTCTCAGCGCTAGACTGGGTGATCTGACCCAGGTGCGTTACGGTAACGTTTTTATTTAAGTTATTTTTGCGTTTTAAAGCAGTTGTGTGATTAGTGAACGGGTCAGTATTAACGAGTGTTGCTGTCAGGGTGTGCTGTTTGTGCATGGGAATGTCAATAATGAAGAGAGATATGCTAGCTGTAAATAAATTGCCTACTGAACTGAGCTGTGAGGGTGTAAGCAGGAAACCAGTAGCTGAACTGGAATGAAACCTGTTTGTAACCAGTTAACATCAAAATCATCAAGGTCAATCTGTTATCTCAATCAGGGTTAACAAATCCTACAGTCATCATGCATGGTCATGCCTTTCAATCTGTATAATTCTCTTAAAAGTGGTATTCAGGTCAAACCGGGACTTTTGGTTTGCACAAAAATACAGAACACAGGTAAGTTATGAGATTAAAAACTAGCTTTATAATAACTCCCTATATAATCCCCTGTGGCAGTGATGCACTTAACTCTGTGATTATTATCACCAACACTTGGATACCATCAAGGTAGAAGTTTTTTTCATTATCAGACTGCCCGCTTCACTTAGGAAACGCTGGCCTCCCTGGAACAAGTTTAATACCCTTTTTTTTAAATTGAAAATAAAAACGGATCACCAGAGTCGTCCTGTTTTTGCAGAACAATGGTCAACCTCATACAGCCCACCAACACCTTTACACATTACAATTGCTTGACTGGGAGTTATTGCCACATCTCTTGTGAAATCTTGACTTCACCCCAAGCCATTTTCAAATATTTGGGCCATTAAAGGAGTTCGTGGCTCCTTTCTACCTTGATGGTATCCAGGCACTAGAGAAACACTGGGATAAGTGCATTAGTGTAGCAGGTCATTATATAGAGAAATAAAGGAAGTGTTTGCTTTGTTCTGTTATTCTGCACATGCTTCTTCTTTGTTGCTTAACAGCGTTTGGAAACATGACTTGTTCTGTGTCTTGAACTCTTCATCTGTTTTATCCGAATTCTGTGCAAGCAAAAGTCCCAGCTTGACTTGAAAGCACCACATATTATGACATATTTACATTTATATGTCACAATTAGTACCAACATGCCTTTGCAACACTTTTAATTTCCATATGCAGTTTTAAAATTATTTTATTTCTTCTTCTTTTTCTGTATAGGTTTAACTGTAGTGCTAATCTGCCCGGGATTCCAGTTTTTATATCCTTTGGCAAAGACCAATTCCGAAGCATAAAGGTAACATGACATTTATTGTAATTTATTTATAAAACCTCCTAGAGATTTGCCAATGCACTGTTGTTGTTTTTTGTTTGTTTTTGCATTTACTTTATTTTAAATTTCAGTGTTTTCTGTGTGTGTCCACCAGATGTGAGATGTGTTCTTGAGAGACTGTCCAGGCACAGCATGTTTAACGGGTGAGCTCCGCCCAGAGCCCTGGTCATGGAGGCCCGATTTGGGAACGTGGTGTTCAGCTCACGCTTCGACTCCGGGAACCTCGGGCGAGTAGAGAAAGTGGAAGCTCCCGAGCACGATGCAGAGAGAAACTCACTTTCGCACGTCGAGCAGGAGTTCAACGTCTGGACTAAACCCGACTGCGCAGAGACCGAGTTTGAGAACGGGAATCGGTATGAATGGTGTCCCCCCTGGTTAATATAAATTTCGAGTAGTAGGTTAAATAATGAAGGCACCTGGAGTTATTATAATCTTGGCCTACACTATGCGGCTAAAAGTATATGGACACCTAATATTGAAATATTGAAAACACTAAAGTATGATATGTAGTGAAATGTTAATATGACTGTTTTAATAGAAAAATTACAGTACAAATGAAAATTTAACAGTTTACCTAGGTATGTAGAATTTGAAAAATAAAATACAAATTAAGCTGTAAATTAAGGTTAAAAAATAAAACAGAAATTTAAATTACATAGGAACAGAGTTTACAAAATGAAAGTGTAAACTGTGTATGCAGTATAAAAGTATAGAAATATAAAAATGTAGAGTGAGTATTATTTGAAACGGAGTATGAAATTATATGTAATTGCAAATTAGTCTTTATCTTGTGCAAATGAGAAACATGCAAGAAATGTGCTACATCATGATTCTTGTGTGATGCAGGAATGTAGGGTGTGTTGTAATTGTGTGTTTTTATTATGTGAAAAAAGCTAATCTGATCAGTTTAGTCTTTTGTGGTCTGGTTGAGGGCCGAATGGCCTGCAGAAAGAAGCTGCGGGGTGTGGTCTGTGTTCAGCGCCCAAATAGCCTGCAGAAAGAAGCTCCGCCTCTACGCCTCTCTGCGTTGGCCATCGGGGAGCAGAAGTGCTTTCCTGACCGCAGCAGAGAGAACAGTCCAATGTTCGGGTGGCTGAGGTCCTTCTCTATCTTCCTGGCCTTGGTCCAGCACCGCTTGCTGTAGATAAAGTGCAGGTCAGGGAGCTCAGTGCGGATGATGCTCTCAGCTGATCGCGCCATCCTTTGTAAGAGCTTGACTGTCATCCGACCTGACCATCACGCCATAGCTCAGTTTTATGAAAATATATTTGTACACTGCAACATTACACTTGTTTTGCCAAGAAGAATAGACTCTAGTGGAAACCCTTCTCAGAAGAATGGGAAGGGGATAAGGGGAAGAGATGATTTTGGGTATGATGGTCAGGAGTGTACTTAGTTTTGTATGTATGGTGTACAGTATAATATGCGTAGTATATAATATAAATAGTATGATGATAACAAATGCATCCAAATAAACTAAAACTAATAAAAATGTAATCATGAAATAAATAAACTAAAAAAACACAGGACACGCTATCCCTAAGGCCGTTAAGAAGTTGAGGGAAGTGATTATTCTGAATGAAGCAGTTGAGGAATTAACATATTTATTCAGTACAACTTTCTCCTAAAGGCAATATCAAATTTATTATATTCTAGCACTTACATGTAACAAAAAAATATATATCTGAACACCTTTTTTTTTTTTTTTTTTTCTCCTAATTTTTTTTCCCCTCCTGTTTTGTGTGCGTGTCTGTCTGAGTGCAGGTCATGGTTCTACTTCAGCGTGCGTGGCGTATTGCCTGGTAAACTGCTGAAGATTAACGTGATGAACATGAACAAGCAGAGCAAGCTGTACTCTCAAGGCATGGCTCCGTTTGTGCGCACATTTCCAGTGAAAATGCGCTGGGAGAGAGTCCGAGACAGACCGACATTTGAGGTAGCTGTTGTGATTGGTGTGCATGATCGTTTGTCGTGAGGGCATTTTGCGTTCTTGCATATTTTTATTACACTGCTAAAGACAATCAAGTGCCCATGTTTAGCCAAACATTTTGTGAAGACTGCGTCTTGGGATTTTTGGGGTATCTTTGGTCCTAACACAGGAGCTCCAACCAGACACTTCCTGTCTCCTAAAGTGCTGTAGATCATTTCTTGTGACGCAGTTAAATAAAATTCATTGCATGCTCATTAAAATGAATGTGTTTTTCGTCCCTTAGATGTCAGAGAATCAGTTCACGTTGTCCTTTGTGCACCGTGTCCTGGAAGGGAGAGGAGTCATCACGTATTTCTCTTTCTGCTACCCGTTCTCGTACACCGAGTGCCAGGACATGCTTCTGCAGCTAGACCAGAGACTTCTCAGCCACTCTCACACATTGGGACCATGCAGGTACACACACACATATATCTCAATGCAAACAGTCCTGTGCTTGCCAAGGTTTAAAATCTTTTTTTTTTTTTTTTTTTCCCTTTGATTGCCAAGAATCAAGAAATTTTATTGAACGCTAGTTAAATTATCTGTCCATGCAGCAAGAAAATGTTACTTGGCAAGAAATCTTAACATAAGTTTGTTCAGGCTAAAAATAAGATAATGGGCTAGTAAGTAAGTTTTAAAACAAGGTAATTAATCTCATATGTCCTGGTCTTAGATTTAAAATCTTGGCAAGGACAAAACAATTGGCAGTGCTCACATCCCCATCTTTTTTTTTTTTTTTTTTTTTTTTTTATTGATGGAATTAGTTTTTTTTTTTTTTTAACAGTAATTTACTGATGGCAGCACGATTGTTTTTAGTCCGACAGATGGTCTGTATTATCACCGTGAGTTGCTGTGTTACTCTCTGGATGGACATCGAGTAGACCTGCTGACTGTGACCTCCTGCCACGGCATGCTGGAGGAAAGAGAACCTAGACTGGAGAAACTCTTTCCAGACCACAGCACGCCACGACCACACCGCTTTGCTGGCAAACGGGTATTAATCCCACTGTATGACTATATTCCATAACCTGTGTTATATTCCCTACCTATCGTTGATGTTCCTTGTCTGTGTTCCTGCGTACAGGTGTTTTTCATCAGCAGCAGGGTGCATCCCGGTGAGACACCGTCCAGCTTCGTGTTCAACGGCTTCCTGAACTTCATTCTGAATCAGGAGGATCCGCGGGCACAGATGCTGTGCCGGATGTTTGTCTTTAAGCTCATCCCCATGCTCAATCCCGACGGGGTGGTCAGAGGTCACTATAGGTCAGTCACAAAGAGAACCAGAAAAGAATTTTAATGATTGTTATCGCCAACATTTTAATCATGACTCATCAAAGTTCAGTGGTTAAGGCATTGGATCACAGTCCGGAAGGTCCCAGGTTCAAACCCCACCACCAAGTTGCCCCTGTTGGGCCCTTGAGTAAGGCCCTTAGCCCTCAACTGCTCAGATGTATATTGAGATAAAATGGATGTAAGTCGCTCTGGATAAGGGCGTCTGCCAAATGCTGAAATGTAAATAAATGCAACTAAATAAATATATATAGCAACTATGCAAAAGACATTTCACTTTAATTTCAGACCTAATTGCAACCATATCCATTTCCTAAGCACTAAATCCTTTTTTTTCCCCTATAGATTTTGCTTCATCCTTGACCTTAATTTGAAATGTATATAGTAACACAACGCTGTTTGGTTTTTAAGGACGGACTCGCGCGGTGTGAATCTTAACCGACAGTACATGAACCCGAGCGCTGAGCTGCACCCCTCCATCTACGGAGCCAAATCCCTCCTCCTGTACCATCACCGACACAACCGCCTTAAACCCAGCTCCCCCTCTGCTCTCAAACTCTCCAACCAATCCAACACCCTGACTTCGCCCCTCGAACTCGAACACTACCTCAACTGCCGCAACGAGGTGGAGCGACTGGAGGGCCCGACCTTTGACCTCTCGCAGATTCCCATGCAGACGGAGGAGAGCTGGGAGAGCAAAGGCAGAGCGAAGAGCAAGCTCGGGCTAGGCGACGAGAACGATTCGTTGCCAAGCCGGAGTGACACGTGCGTCTCTAACCTCGCCCCGACAGAGCACATCCCGCCCCAGGAAAGTGGAGTGGCCTATTACGTCGACCTGCATGGCCACGCCTCAAAAAGAGGATGCTTCATGTATGGGAACAACTTATCTGATGAAAATCAGCAAGTAAGTGTAAAGATATGTTTAAGTAGGAGAATCACTGTATCAATTCCTGATTCGAAATGAGAACTGTTTATTTTCTCCTTGTAGGTGGAGAACCTGATGTATCCGAAGCTGATCTCGCTGAACTGCGCTCATTTCGACTTCCTTGGCTGTAATTTCTCCGAGAAGAACATGTACGCCCGGGACAAGCGTGACGGTCAGTCTAAAGAGGGCAGCGGCAGAGTGGCCATACACAAAGCCATTGGATTAGTTCACAGGTAAGACACCAACATGTATAGAGTTGAAGGATCGAGCTTAAAGGGCCTTCACTGCCTATTAAACCATTCATTTAGACATCAGTTATTTGCAGTCTGGCATTTCTGTCTACGTTGTTACTCTGAGATTTAACCCCAACACAAAAGCTCAGTACATCATTCCTGAGGGCTCTGCTTTTTTCTCTGCGCAGTTACACGCTGGAATGTAACTATAACACAGGCCGCTCGGTCAACACCATTCCTCCCGCCTGCCACGACAACGGCAGAGCCACTCCTCCTCCCCCTCCTGCCTTCCCTCCCAAATACACACCCGAGGTATACGAACAGGTAAAACGACCATTTGTATTCTTCTCTCTGTCTTATCCTATGTCTCGCCCTGAAGCCATGTTCCTGAGATGTTCTTGCTTTTGTGTGTTCTTCAGGTTGGCCGTGCAGTCGCTATAGCAGCGCTGGACATGGCTGAATGTAACCCGTGGCCGCGGCTCGTCCTGTCCGAGCACAGCAGCCTGGTGAATTTACGAGCGTCGCTGCTCAAACACGTGCGCAACAGTAAGGGCTTGGGCTCCAACGGCCGCAAGAACGTAAACAAGGCTCCCAGCCCTCCGAAATGCACGTAAGCGTGATCTAAAAAAATAAAATTATGCATTATATCATCGTAGATTTTAGATTTAGATAAGCTATATTTGCTACATATTTTTTTACACCTATTTTATAAACAACCAAATGTTTTATTTCTTGTATATGCTGTATGTTTTATACCCCTTTGTTAAAACAGCCAATTGTTATTGTTAAATTTTTTTCCTGAAATATGCATGTGGCAGAGGCCTGAGCAGCTCCGTTTCAGAGAATTCTCTAAGCCGCAGTCGCAGCCACAGCACCCGGAATGGCGGCGGCGGCTCCGGGAACAAGCAAACCCCCCCACCGCTGAAGAGCTCCCCTAGCTTTACATTTGGCTGGAGCAACTCTGGCAGCAACCCCAGTTCACACAAAGCCCATAAACCCCTGGGGCCAGTCAGAGGTGAGAGAGTTCTAGCTTGTATCTGATATCAAGATACGTATGTGAAAGCACTGCCCCTAATGCCCTTCCCCCATCATAGAGTTGTTAGAGTTATTACCTTGTTTGACTGGGTTTAATCCAAACCTCAATACCTTAAAAACAGGTTGTTTTGCACATTACACCTGGTGGAAAGTTCAGCACTATAAATCTTTATAAATATTTATTAGCCCATGGAATTTTTGTTCAGATAAAAATCTATTTGCATATGAAAATGTTAATCCCTACACCTTTTTTCAGTTCTGGTCTAAAAGTAGCACAACCACATAAGATAATTAGTAGTAAGTTGACCTGGGTGGATTAGAGGAGTAACCGTGCTAAAGGATACACAGTGCTGGTGGTGGTACATCCAGGCCCAGGTTTAGAAACACTATAACAGAGAATGTGTCTGGATTTGTAGCAGACTATCCCAATTCAAGGATGCACCTCTTGGTGAAATTTTTTTTTTGGTGTATTCCATGTGGGTTTATACACCAGCGTCAATTCTGAATGTTAGCGCGTGTCACCAAAGAACGTCTTGTATGTCTGTCCACTGTAGAGTCCAAAGCTCAGGAGAAGCGGCGCCCGCACCACCTCGGTCACCGCCTCTCGCTCCACTGTCCCAGCAACAGCCAAGCCATCCCAGCTCGTCCCCCGCTCTCCCCTTCATCCTCCTCTTCTTCCTCTTCCTCTTCTTCCTCTCCTTCCTCTTCCTCTTTGGGGGCGGGGTCAGCCTCCTGCTCCATCAATACGGCAGGTCTGTACTCCCACACCGGCCTGCTGACCAAACTAAGCCCTCTGCACCACACCTGCCTCAGAGACACTCAGAAAGCACAGCCAGCGCAGCAAGACTAACTGGCTTCTGTTCGTCTGTCTGTCTGCGTATGTGTGAGATTTAAATGAGCAAATTAGTTTGATGTGGTGCTTCTCTTTAAATAGAAGGTCCTGGGGATTTCAATGGTTTTAAAACCAAATTTTAAACCTTTTTTTTTTTTTTTTTTCTCCCTTAAATAATGCAAGTCATGGGTTTTGTTTTTGTAGCATTTTCACTTGAAACACATACTCAATGCCAATGACTGAATGTAATGGGAACACAAGATGGTGCATAGTAACTGTATTTGAGGGTGTGTTTGAGTGTGTGTGCAGAAACGTGTTTCTTGAACAGTGATTAATCATTTCTGAAGTATGCATTCTTGCACTTTTCTTCTCTTATCATTCTTTTCAGATTTTTTAAAATTATTATTGTTATTATTAACTGTCTTACTATTTTATTTGCAATTTAGGTGGCTATATATATATATATATATAATATAACAGACTGAAGAAGGCAAATGTCAACCAAAACTTTACCACCACTTCTTCTTCAGTCTGTTCACCTTCCTGGCATTACAAAGGTGAAAATATTGCTGTCGGATGGTGTTTATGATCTGAAAATATTAATACTGCAGCATAGGGTCAGATTTATAGATCTTCAGTCATGTCATTATAAAAAGTACCATTCATGTACATCGATTCCATTCACTTAGGACAAGAATGATGGGTATTTGATGTAAGGGTGTATTTGCACAAGAAATAATTCCTAGTATCAATAGAGGAAGTAGTTACTCAGAGCTGAAGAAAAGTCTGTTTTATTTCTGTTCACCAATCAGTGGGAAACGTTTGTGAACATATTTGCTGTATAGTTATTCTTTTGCATATTGCAATGTTAACGGAGCAAAGGGATATTATTAAGCTTAAGGTTTAAGAATACAAGCTCTGGATCATGTTGGCAAGCAGTGCCGTAGCAAAAATAATTCACAAAATATATGAGGGAAAGCGTTTCTGTTCTCATGATGATCTTGTCACTTTAATAAAACTTTAGCTAGTACTTAAAAACAGTTTAAATCATTAGAATTTCTGTCATTTTTGGCTGTTCTTTGGGATTCGATAACAAATCCAACCACTTTATTAAACTTCATGAACGTTTAACTATTTGTCAGATTTATAATGTTTGTGAATTTTATTCATGCATATTTGTCATGTTTTACATATAACAGTTCTAACGCTTAGAAATGTAGTTTACTCAGATCGCTGGTAGGTGGTGCCGTTCTGTACTACTCTGTATGTACTCTTTGGGTAACGTTCTCAAACCGCGGTTTAAAAATAGCGAGACAGATTTCTTTTTAAGGTACATGGCTGCAGTCATCTTGTCTCAGAAGCAGGAACTTGGAAATTGGAATTATATCATTTTTCGACTTCCATGCTTACTTGCTAAGAAAGTATGGGGGAATTAAAAAAGAAAAAACTTGTTTCATGTTAGCAATGCTAACATTTTAGCCTGCTAACTGTGATGAGTAATGTATTTCCCTCATTTAAACAGTGTTACAGATTTAACAAAGGAACATTTGTGATTAATTTAAAGCTAAAATTTGTACAGTATATACAGTAATACTCAGTTAAAGGTGAGAAGTCCTGCTTGATTTGACGTCACATGCTGAATGTTGATGTTGAGGAGATTTTGAGGCGTTGTCTTTGTTTTTATTTCTTATTCGAAGGTTAAAATAATCAATTGCAGCGTACGTGTAGTCCACAGGCACTTTAGTCAACTCCCTGACCCGTACTGCATCAGCACTGTCACACTTTTTGCCTGTTATATTTAGTCTTGATTTGAACCCACTGTGAAGGAAATGAGATTTGTATCCGTCTGTGATTTTTCAATATTGGACAAGGTTACTTGTGATAAAGTTTGGATAGAATAGACAGTTCACTATGTAGGTGATGTGATCGAGCTTGTTTTTGTAAGCTGTGCTTTACTAGACTCTGCTGTCTTTGGTGTGGTGTCACCCCATAACCGTCCTGTACTTCTTCTTTTCTTCTTGTTGTCTTTTATATCTATAATCTAAATGCAGCTTCGTTGTGGGGTGTAGCTTTCTTGTGAAAGGATATCTACACTTTTTTTAAGGGTTAATGGATGTTAGTGGATGGTTCTAGCTTTCTCACAAGGTTCCACATTTAGACAGATGGAAAGCCCTGTCAAATGGTTCTGTGTAGATCCCTTAACAAACCATAACTATTTATAATTCCAGATTTCACCTTTTTGTCCTGAAAAGTATAAACATTGTCCATAATCATGTCGTTGCTGATGTTTGTGTCTTGAGCAAATCTCTAAATGATTAACTTTTAAAGCTACAATACCACTAAATGTGCTTCACATTTAATCTACAGTGGATGACCGTGTACACCATTATACTGTATGTATACACTTTTACTTACATAATTTATTATATTGTACCGTATATTACGCACACGATTTGGCCTGTTGGAAGAGACGGTGGTCTACATTTTTTTCATTCTTCAATAAACGTGACCGCTGGTTGAATGGAAACAAAGAATTCTGACAATTTCTTTTTTTCTGCACCTTCCCATGTTTAAAGGGGCAGCTAGTCATTTTCGTTGCCTGTAAACTGCCGCTGCAATAAAATACTACTACAGTGCCGTGAAAAAGTTTTTTTTTTTTTTTTTTTTTACACTTAACTGATTAAGATCATGTAACAAATTTTAGTATTTCACAAAGATAACTTAAGTAAATACAAAATACAGTTTATAAATGATTTCATTTATTAAGTGGAAAAAAGCTGTCAAAACCTACCTGGCCCTATGTGAAAATGTAATTGTCCCCCTTGCTAAATCATGAATGAACTTTGTTTAGTCGCATTGTTTGGAAAGCAGAGTTAAATTTCATTTGCCACTCCTAGACCTGATTAGTGCCAGAACTGTTGAATCAAAACACCAGTTAACTAGAACCTGTCCATCAAAGTGAAGCACGCTAAAAGCAATACATCATGCCATAATCCATAGAATTTCAAGAACAGATGAGGAACAAAGTAACTGACATGTATCAGGCTTACAAAGGGTTATAAAGCCATTTCTAAGTGAGAGCCATTATCCATTAATGGAGAAAACTTGGAACAATTCAATTAAATTTTATTTGTATAGCGCTTTTAACAATTGTCATTGTCGCAAAGCAGCTTTACACAAAATAATTATTTAAGTTTGTATGGAATGTGTATGAATCAAAATGGTCAGATAGTTCCTGATGAGCAAGCCGAGGGCGAAAGTGGCAAGGGAAAAACTCCCTGAGATGGCAATAGGAAGAAACCTTGAGAGGAACCAGGCTCAACAGGGAACCCATCCTCATTTGGGTGATAACGGACAACAGGAATTATATAATGTCATCATGTCTGTTAGGCTACTGGAAGTTCAGTATAACCAAAGTTGTCTAAGTTAACATGGAGTCCAGTAGCACAGGGATGATTCAGCAGGTGCAGAGGACAGTCACTGGATCACTGGAAGCTCAGGAGCAGCATGTGTAGATCCAAACCATCATGAAGTAGAATCCAGCTGAAGCTAGACCTTTTCTGGATGCCTTAGGATCCTCGCAGGGCTGGCCTCTCTCTATTGGAGCTGGCACAATCTCCAGATGCCTCAGCATGGGTAGAAACATAAAGAACAGGTGGAAAGAATTAACGTAGTTGCCGTTCAGTATATTAGCATTACTAGATAAGCGTGTGCATTTAGATGTACTGGAGTACGAGGTTATGGGATGAATTATGCGTATGCCAGATTAAAGAGATGCATCCTGAGCAGAGCCGGATGTCGCGACCCTGCCGTCTACTGTATAAACTGTGATATACTGAGTTAAGGTAGTGCAAGTTAAAGGCATAATAGATTAAAAAAAAAAAAAAAAACAGTAAATGTTTCTTGTGAGTAGCAGCATAGTCAAGAAAGAGTCCTTGTGCAAATAGGAGCTGATAATATATATAATTTAGCAAAAATACAATTTAAGTTTGGTGTTGAAAATATGTTGGATGGTTGTAGATCTCTGTGCATGTGCATGTGTGTTTATCAGTCCAGTCCCATTTTATAGAGGTGAATGTTTATCTGAGTGAATGTGTGTGTATGTATGTATGTATGTATATGTGTGTATCAGTCCAGTCCTTTCCTTTTGAGTAGACAATGGCATGTGGGTAGAAGCTATTGCACAGTCCGGATGTGAGGACCCAAATGTTTCGGTAACTTTTTCCAGTTGGCAGGAGGGTGAATAGTGAGTGAGAGGGGTCTGTCTGATCAGCTACAATGCTAGTGGCTTTGCGGATAAAGCATATGGTGTAAATGTCTGTAATAGAGGGAAGAGAGACTCCGATAATCTTTTCGGCTGTCCTTACTATCCGCTGTAGGGTCTTGCGGTCCGAGATGACACAATTCCCAAACCAGACAGTGAAGCAGCTGCTCAGGATGCTCTTGATAGTCCCTCTGTAGAATATAGTGAGAATCGGTGGTGGAAGTTGGACCTTTCTTAGCTTTCTCAGGAAGACGTTGTTGGGCTTTCTTGTGCAGAGAGCTGGTGAGGGACCAGATGAGATACTCCTCCAGGTGGACACCAAGGAATTTGGTGCTGTTGATGATTTCCACAGGGTTGCCATTGATGTGTCCTCCCGAAGTCAACAACCATCTCTTTTGTATTATCGATGTTTAGAGACAGGTTGTTGTCGTTAAACCAGGTTGATAGCCACTGCACTTATGCTGTATGCTGACTCGTCGTTCTTGCTTATGAAACCCACCACGATTGTGTCATCAACAAACTTGATGATATGATTGGAGCTGTGTGTCACTGACGACTACCGGTCAGAAAGTCCAGGATCCAGTTACAGAGGGAGGTGCTCAGGCTAAAGGCTCAACTTTCCGATCAGATGTTGGGGGATGATAGTATTGAATGCTGAGCTGAAATCTATGAACAGCATTTGAGTGTAGGTGTCCTTCTTATCTAGTTGTGTGAGGGCCAGATGGAGTGTGGTGGAGATGGTATCGTCTGTTAAACGATTAGGAGGAAACACAAACTGCAGCGGGTCTAGTGAGGTGGGGCAGCACGGACTTGATGTGTCTCATGACGAGCCGCTCGAAGCACTTAATGATGATTGGCGTGAGTGCAACAGGATGGTAATCATTGAAGAAGGACACAGAAGACTTTTTCGGTACGGTGACGATGGTGGTGGTCTTGAAGCACGTGGGAACGATGGTGTGCAACAGTATATATACAGTAGGTAGCCAAGGGGAATGGCTATTACCAGCCCGCTCATCGCCGCAACAAAACTACAGCAGGCAAAATAAATCAATCGTATTTCAAAGTAATTCGTGAAATGACCCCCAGGTGGCGCAAAGTGACATTTTCCATCGTCTCAGTTTTTAAACATAATTAGAGCTTAAGTCATAATGAATTCATAACAATATGTTGTATCGAAGAAATACTACAATGATGGTAATTTCCACATCCGAGTACTGTGTCCAACACACATGAAAAATCATAACCACACAATATTGAGTTAGAAAACATTAAACCACAAATTGTAAAATACAGGGTGGGCCATTTATATGGATACACCTTAATAAAACGGGAATGGTTGGTGATATTAACTTCCTGTTTGTGGC
>JAQMYJ010000004.1:19990374-20011467 GCA_030014305.1 Clarias laeviceps
ACAACAATCACAGCATAACATAAGTTACTCTTTCTCTTGTAATGAGCACTATAGTGAATAAATTAAATATCAAGTAGTTCAATCAAGATTCAAGTGATTAGTTCTTCGTATAAGTAAAGAGCGGTTTTATCATACCATCAGTGTCCCTGAGATGACCAGCAGCCGATGCGCTTCCCTGTCTCACATGCTTGCACATGGTGCTTGTATGTTGAGTCTGTACCTTTACTCCATTAGTGACTGTGAGGTGATGCATAATGTGATGTCATACTCTGATCATGTCACAGTTGTTCCTTATTGAGTGACTTCAGCTCCACCACTTATTTTACTTTACAATGTGGCTGAATTAAAACAATTCTGCAAGGAAGAGTGGGCCAAAATTCCTCCACAGCAATGTGAAAGACTCATTGCCAGTTAGCACAAGTCCTCGATTGCAGTTGTTGCCGCCAAAGGTATTGGGGGGGCCTGCAAATCAAGTACTTTACTTTACATTTGCTTTTATAAGTATCATCTCCTTTTTTGCTGTATTTAAATGAAAACACATGAGCACATTACAATTACCTGTACATACCATCCTCCTAGTAAAATATTCACACAGCACTAGCATGGTTAGCACTGTGATTCATTTTTAAGCTGAGTGTTTCTCCCATTTTGTCAATGATACAACAATGGTATCAAAAATGTTTCGAGACTATTTTCATAACAGGCCAACAGATGGCAGCACAAGGCAGGGAGCACTGACCTTCATAAGTCAGTGTGCCAAAAGACATCATCCTGTATACATCGGGAGCTGTGGAACTGGTGCTATTCTGACCCTGTCTGCTGTTTCATTAAAACTAATGTTGTTGTTAGTCTTGCGGCTGCTCCCAGCAAGGGGTCGCCACAGCGGAGTATCAAGTCCGCACAACAACTTGGCACAGGTTTTACGCCAGATGCCCTTCCTGACGCAACCCTCCCATTTTATCCGGGCTTGGGACCGGCACTGCATCCAGTGGCTGGGGGGTTTGGGCACTGGCTGGGAACTAAAACGGATGTGAAATTCTAAGTAAAACTGCAAATCTATCACAGAAACGTTTGTCGTGAGAACATCACTGGAAGTCGATGAGAGATCAGGAAGACCTTCAATGAGCTCAACTCCTGAAAATGTCAAAACCATTCTGCAACTTGTGCATGATGATTGTCAGAGAACAGTCCACAACATTGCTGCTAGACCTTGAAACTTTGATGCTTAAAACCATGTTGCTAATTTTGCTAAATTTCCACCACTCACGTTATACTACTATGATATCATGATGTAGTAGCATTATTCAAAAAGTCTGGTTGAATTGTTGCTTCTCCCAAGTGTTGATGGATGGACAAAAACACCTCATAAGCAGAGACAAAGAGAGCTTCTGCGTCCATTTTAAAGCCCCTCACACTCTCTCTGGAAGCATGGGGTCTGTGTGCACAGAGTTTGCAAGTTCTTCCCGTGCTTGGTGGGTTTCATCCAGGTACTCCGGTTTCCTCCCACAATCAGATAAACAAAGGTTAATTGACATTCCCAAGTTGCCTGTAGTGTGTGAATGATAACCAGGCATTGAGCCGACATGACTAAGTAATCGCTACAGATTTTTGAGCTGAACATCCATTCTGTAAGTCTGTGGTTCCACCGCATCGCCACTGAGATCCAGTTTAGACTAGATGAAATAGGCTGGACTACCTGTGTTGTTCAAGGAACCAACACATGGCTAGCAACAATCTTCACATAAGGTTCAAATGATGCATGGTTGGTATTAAGAGGCCCGATATGTTCCAAAATAGCATTTCCCATACCTTTACACTACCACCTTCCTGTATGCCTATAGTGTAGTGCATTTAGTGCACCTATTAAGCAAAATTCAGTTTTTTTTTTTTTTAGTCATTATAGAAATTTTGATGTCCCGGTATGTGTGTGTGTGTGTGCTGTCCCTGCTTATTTTTCATTTCAAGTTTTTGTATGTGCCAGCTCTTAAACAATCCAGTATGATTTTCCTCCTAATGTGACATCATATAATCATCCGGTTGAATGCTCATTTACATAGACACTGAAATGGCATGTTTGGAGGAGGAGTGAAACAGAGAGTTTAAGGCATAAAAAATTCATTATCTGAGAGGTTTAATACACATGCTTTGGCTTTGGCAGCTGGAGCATTAATACACCTGCTTTGGGGGAGATCTGAGACATGTTTTAACTTGTTAAAGAAATTGTAGCATGTGGGACCTTTACATTACCTTACATTTCCTATTAGCACAAATCAGTCTGGCCATTCTACAGAGATCTGAGCTCAGATTTGCGTCCCAATTCTGATGATTGATGTGAACATTAACTAAATTACTTGATCTGTATATGCAAGAATTTTTTAATTACTAAAAAATTTTTAGTGGTTTATTCATAACAAACCTGGTTTTTATTATGTTCTTCATTTCCTTTTCTGTGCTCTAAATAGGAAACAGAGATCCTCATTCTCAGCCTATATTACAGAGCAAAGATCGCACTACTTGGTCGGGGAGGAGCATCATGAATGGCAATCTAGGATCCACACAGTCCTTTCCATTACTGCAGAGAAAGACGTCACAGGTAGAGAACTGAGACTGTGTCTACCTGCGTACGTCTAAGAAATGTTACTTACTTGTTACCTTTTCATTTTCAGATCTCTTTAATAAAGGAGCGCTCTAAGGACGATATCTCATCCATTGAGTGCAGAAGGTAATGTGGTCCATTTTCTTATTGCAGCCATTTAGGAATCTGAATAGATATTGCTATCGTCTTTTATTCTTTAATTTCAAATCAAATAATGTCTATATGGTTTCAGGTGTGAGCTGCATTTCCGACCGAGTCGAATCCCAGTACTTAAAACAGAGTTTTGCTCTCATCCACTACCTCGGTTAGCATACTGTGTCAGTCCCACCATGAGAGCGTGGAAGCTGGTCAAACCTAGCCTTAAAAAACACATAACAGGTCTGTTTAGATTCTGGTCACAACAGAATTAAATTATTTTCAACAGAATTACAGAAATTCATACAGACTTGAAAATGTTTTATTTATTTATTTCATAAGTGAGTGTATATAATGAGTGATGTCATTACATGGTCCACCAGGTACAGATTACACTGCGTTGCGTTTGGTGATAAAACCTTTGCTGCGGAGCTCCTGCCAGAGCTCTGGGCATGTGAGAGAAACCACACGTAAACAGGTAACAGCGGAGACACACACACATGCACGCACACACTTACTTTTAAAGCAAGGGAACTAACCTTGCAAAATGATACCATTTTTTGTAGTGACCTCATTTTTTATATACATACAGTGCATGATCAGTTTTTGCTCTACAATCTGGAACACCTAATTAAATACATGATAGCACATTTAATATCACACATTCAGATGGGTCTCGTGTGTGTGAGCACTGTCCCTGCTTTATGGGGCTTAAACCAGCCAATTAAATTCTCCCCATGATGTGACATCATAAAGGGGATACCCTCCCCTGGCTAAATGCTTAGCTCTGCTCAGTTCACCTGTTCTCTGGTGGGTGTGGCTCAGCAATAGTTAATTTATAGTACTTTCCAAAAGGTTTTGAGCCACTCTACATTTTTTTCAGATTTTGATCCAAAGTGCCAGAATATCTTGTATTTTTGATGTAGTCTTGAGGAATAGTTCCAGGCTTCCTGAATGACTCTTCTAGCTCTCATGTGTGGCAATTTGTTGGCTCTCATTTTCAGTTCAGTTCCTGTACCAGTTTCAGAGGAATGTTTTTGTTTGTTAAGCCACACAGTGACCTATGAATCATTCAAGCATGAAAAACATCTACTTTAAGGCATGAACCAGTGAAAAACAGGTAACAGGTACAGATGATCAGTCTGGTAATTAGTATACTGGTGATGCTGAATGCTGAGTGGTTGGAACAGACGAGAAGGGAAATGAGGTTGCTGCTGAGGTCGTCACATAAACAACTTATTTTAAAATTTTCTCTTTAGGCACTTTGCAGCCTTTCATAGTAAAACATTCTCATTTCTTTTTATATAGATCATTTAATTGCATTTAATATGAAGAAATGAAAATGTAGCTTAAGGCTTTTAAACAGTACTGTACACATATACTGAAATGGAGTGGAGCAGAAGGAGTTTGAGGTTTAAAAAAGTACATTATCTGAGGAGTACTTCAACTGAAGCATTAACACATACAAACTTTACAGGTGTTGACACTTTACTGCTGAGATCTGTGAACTACAGTATATACATAGAATGTAATGCATTTCATTTTATAAAGCAGGAACATCCACTTACATTAAACTGTGCTTGATTGAGATGTGTGGTGATTTTGTGTGAGGGATTTAAAGTCATGATATTTGACATTTGATTTAAAACCTCAAATAAATAAATAATAAACGACTAGTTACATAGGCTAATCTAAATTCTCTTTCAACATTTGGGTATTTTTAAGAGCTTAAAATATCAGCAATACATTATGATATTAAGATTGACTTTTGTGATCACTTTTTGTGTCTGGTTTTAATTATGAGCCGAATCGTTACAAAGAACTGTATATATACTGTATAACCTGGTTTATATTCCTTTTGGCAGGACGAAACTCCAGAGTGAACACAGTCTGAGGTTTGGCTTTCGAGTGGCAGCGGTTTCCAGTGCACGTAAACTTGAACTGCTACTCTAGTACTGAACTACTAAACTATATGTATAGCCAAATTTTTTTTGGACACCTGACCATCATACCCATGTGCTTGTTGAACAGTCCATTCCATATGTATTCTCCTTGTGTTTGCTATTATAATGCGCTCCATTCCTCTAGGAAGACTTTCCACTAGATTTTGGAGCATTGCTGTGGTGCTTTGTGATCAGTCAGCTACAAGAGCATTAATGGGAGTTTTTATGAACTGCACTAATGTTAAATGAGATCAGGAACCAACAAAGGTAAAATCACATTATACGCTCAAGTCAGACTGGAACTTTTGATTGAGCAGAATAAAAGAACATGGTTATAAGGGTGAAAAACATACTTTATTTCTCTGTATAATCCCCTGCTACAGTAATGCATTTATCCCAGCATTTCACTAATGCTTGGATACCAACAAGGTAGAATGTTTCCTTAGTACACCCATGTCTGAAACACTGGCTTCCCAGGAACTCCTTTAATGGACCAAACATGTGGAAATGCCTTGGAGTGAGGTCAGGACTGTACGGTCATATGGCAATAACTTCCATGCGACTTCTTGTAATGTGCAAGTGATGTTAGTGAATGATTGTGTGTACAGTTCTCACAGACAGTTCTCAATTTTGCCAGGATCATCATTCATGGATGTACAGCCTTCTTTAAAATGTTTGCACCATTCTCATATTTTACTGCAAAGAGTCTCATCACCCTATTGCTATGTAGAATTCTGTAAATGTCAATCAGTTTTACACCTTCATTACCAAAAAATTTAAACACAAGTCCCGGTTTGACTTGTACGCCCCTCATACGTACAACATAGACTAAAGTAATTTTCCTGCATCTTAAAAACACATCTTTATGTTTTCTTATTGTCTATTTTGTGTCATGATTGTAATTCTGTTGTATGGAGAAATAAAGTGTTTAGTGAGAACATTGAGATTGGAGATGGATTTTGCACTGGTCGTGATGTTTATGAAAAGAGCTGTTTTAACGGCGAGATAAAATCAGCCAAAAAAAGAGAAAACAAAACTCTACTCATTAAAAACAAAGCTTGTTTTTGTGTTTGTTTTCTAATAAATTTATGACATCTCCATATTAGGAAATCTGTTCCTTCACTGTTTGCATTTAAAGATGAAACTTTATGGGAAATCATTACCGACTTTACAAAGAACCTGTGGTCAAAAGTATTAAGACAACATATGACCTGTATTATAGTTGGTGATTGCACAAATTAATTGTAGCCTATCTTGGTGAAGAGTAAATTAACTAATGTGACAATGATATTCAGCTTCTGGAGCCATAGCCTGGGTCATCTCCAGATCTAAACCCAATAAAAAAAAATAAAAAAATAAATGTTGGACAATTGAATCAAGAAATCATCTTCTGTACATCATCTCCAGGAAGCAGGCATGGATTGAGCAAGTGACACCAGAGTTCCACAGATTTCTTTTTAACTCTATGCCTGGCTGTTTTAAAGATTAAAAGAAGGGCCTGGCACTATTGCTGTGTTATGTGTCGTTATGTGTTGATGAGAAATCAAAAAAGTAGATTGGATAAAAATTAAGTTTTGTCTTAAATCCACACCAGCGCGTTAAAATTCACTTACACCACTTCAGCACTGTTATTTTAGCTGTGAAAAAATATGAACTAATCCCAATAAATACTGTTAAAGCTAATTAGCTTTTCTAATTAATAGTGTTACATTGAGCAAGTACCTTATTAATAGCTAATTTTAAAGTAGATTAATACATTTGGCACATAAGTGTTCGTAATATCACTTTTACATCAACATTTTGATTTCAAAATGCGGGTTAAACTTCAGACAGATATCTAAGTACAGTACGTGCTGTACAGCAAAAGTTCCAGTAAATTCTGTCCAGCGGTCGATTCAAATGACGCCCATAGTTTGACGCATGCGCAGTACGCATGTTATTTAACTTAACATTTTGATAGAATTTATGGCGCAGGTTTAACTTCAGGCAAATACCTAAGTAGTGACAAACTTTCATAAAACTTTTTATAAAATAAAAAGTTTTATAAAAACTTTTTATAAAACTTTTTATAAAATAAAAAGTTTTGCGGTGACAGACGTACAGAGACTACTCCGGTGTATGAAACGTAAAGATATCACTGAAAGAGCGAGTTCTGACCAATGTACAGAAAATCACTTTTCTTTTATTTACATAAATAAGGTCAAAGAAATTCATAATTATTAATATATAAATACATAAATAAGATAAAATAAAGCGAGCCACACAAGTCAACTCAATTATGTTAACAGTCATTCGCAATCAAATGAAAAAACTTTCCATTCATGATTACCCATAATCCCTTGTAATTGCAGGTGCAACGTTCTGACACTAGAGGGGAGAATTTTCCTATTTATCTTTTAGAGTTTAAAAGAAATAATTTTAACTGCTAAACACCGCTTATTTTCTACAAATATACTGTATTGTTTTTGCTAAGAGGCGTCAATGTAATAATAATAATCATAATAATAAACTCCTCTCTAAAAATGCGAAAATAAAAATAAAAGTTTCACTGCAACCAAGTGTTTCTAATTATTTTCAGCTTCTTAGCTCATAGCTAACAGTAACCACTAAGAGTTGTCATGGACACCGCGTCCACCTCGATGACGTCACGGCGTCATGATTTTGTGACGTGTGTGATGATGTCACAGTCAGTGACTTTGACATCATCGCAGTTGTGATAGAACGACAGAGTGAACGTAAACTCAGACTAACAAAACCAGACAGGGACAACCGGGAAGGAGCTGGTGCTACCGTTTCTGGTAAAATGGACCAAGTGAAACCCTCGACACCTAAGGACAGAGAGGAAACTTATTGGAAAGGACAGAGCTCTGCCAAGCTGCTTTACCAGAAAAAGGAGTTCAGATGTCCGGAGACGATCCAGGAATTGAGTGAGGATCCAGAATTAGCGGAGGTGATGGTTAAAGCGTACGTCAAGTACTTTGATTTTAGTTTGATGTCTCTGATAAGCGCTCTCCGATCCTTCCTCAAAGTGCTTTGGCCAGTGGATGAACCTGAGCTTCAGCATTTATTCCTAACTAACTTCTCTATTCAGTACCTTAGGAGTCATCGTAAACCGTTGACGCACCAGCCTGCATTCTACCACCTGAGCTGGGCCATGATCGTGCTGAATGCTGACCTTAACGGTGGTCACAAAGGAAGGAAAATGACTTGTGATGAATTTAGAGTGAAGTTGAATAGAGAAGGCTGCATATGCGGGTGTCAATATAATCAGTTACAGTCCATCTTGGTCTATGAATTCATCAAAACAAAACCTCTTGAAATGTTCAGAGTAAGGACTAGATGTCAGACCGAGGAGATGAACGAAACATCAGTACCAGAGGATTCTGGCTGCAGCTCAACGTTTGAGACTGAGAACAATCCTACAACCGCCGTCCACAAAACAGGAAATCTCATCTGCAAAAGAGTTTTGGACAAGAATGGGAGAAACACCAGAAAGGGCCAGAGAGCATGGAAGAAGTTTACGGCAGTTCTAAAAGGCATGGTTCTGCATTTGCAAAAAGACGCACCTGACACAGACGACAAGAATGCCATTAATCTGCATCATGCTGTGGCGTACCCTCTGGATCACAAAAAGAGACCTCATGTGCTGTGCCTCATGACTGCAGACTCCAGACTCTTCTACTTCCAGGCTGAGGACGACGCAGAACAGACATCATGGGTTGCAATCATTAACCGCATCGCTGCCCGTTACTCTGCTCCTCCACTCACTTCTGCTTCATCTAACATGGAGACACTTTGCCTTCAGATCCTACCTTCATTCCCCAGCCCTCTGTCTGTAAAGCAGCAGCTTGAGTACTACAAGGCCAAGTTACAGAGGGTTTTAGAACATTTAGATTACGACCTGACATCGGCTCTGTGGAATGGTACTTTACCTATAGATTATACGAATCAGATAAAGCTCTACAGAACCTATGTGACGGCGCTCCAGGATGTATGTGAGGGAAGTACAGGACAAATGTGATGGTAGTAAAGGACGTAAAAGACAGTGCTGTGGGACTAATGTGTCGACAAAAGGGGATGCGTGCAACGGCGCTACGGGACTTGTGCTATAGAAGCGCAGGAGCAGGAGGTGAAGAGCTACAGAACATGTGAAATCATCACAGGAGCTTGTTGCAGAAGACGATATTGGAAGAAGGCTGCTCAAACAAGAGAACAGTAATGTGCAGAGACAGTTTATTCATTTTTGTAACAAATAAAATAAAGATTATTCAAATTATATGATGGCTCTGAGACTGTGTGCCTAATATGGTTACTATAGTAACACTTTGCAAAAAAAACTTGTGTGGTTTTAGATGTGTATACTCTAGGGCTAATAATAAAAAATAACTACAACAACAACAACAAAAAAAATTTTTTACTTACAAACCTAACCATGTACGTGGACTTTAATTCTATAAATACCCAGCCATGTTCAATGCAACAGTCAACACATCGTCCAATATTTCAGATAGACATTTTTACTGCTTCGTTGTTTTAATATGGAGATAAACTCTAATAGCCCGAATAAGTAAGGATAACAGTTTTGCCTTAAGTGATAAATGAAAAAAACAAAAAAACAGGACTTGCTGGACTAGAGGTGAGGAGAAGTGTAGTGTAGCATTTCAAATAAAGACCTCAACGTAGGATGTTTTGTCTCATTTTTAACGAATAAATAAACTGTACAAGTCAATGCAGCAACAATGTTGATATAAATCGGGATAACAGACTAAGTTAGTTAAATTACACATCAACCAATATCATTCAACCAAAATGAAGTTAAATGGTAACTTTAACTAGTGAAGCAACATTAATGAAGTCATGTTCAGGTTAAATTAAGATACAGTGTAGGTATGTGACAAAGCCTGGTGATAAGCCATGGTGGCATAAAGGCACGTGGCCTTGCACCTCAAGGACCCATGGTTCGATTCCCATGTGCATGGAGTGTGGTGCGTTGTATGTTCTCCCGTGCTTGGTGCGTCTCTTCCAGGTAATCCAGTTTCCTCCCACAGTCAAAAAACAAGGAGATTAGGCTAACTGCTGTTTCCAAACTGACCGTTAGTGTGTGAGTGTTTGAGTGCATGTGCCCTGTGATGGACTGGCACTGCGTGCAGGGTGTACCTGCCTAGTGCCCCATCTAGTGCCTTGGGATAAGCTCCAGGCCTCCCGCAAGAAAATGAGTAAGTAACTGGTACACTTCTGCCATCCTACTCATTTCTGTCTGTGCAATTGTTTTGCTCAGCTGTGACATTTATATTCTGATAAAGAACTTTTTTTTTTAAGTTTGTTAACACTATTTTGCACGCAGGCATTCACAATCACATGATTTTGCCGGAAAATGATTACCCATCATCCCAATTGCAGATTCACACTAGATGGGAGGGTTTTCCTATATAGCAAAGATTAACATTAATATTTTTTTAACTGTTACACACAGCTGTTTTCACTGTTCTACATCATTTTAATGCATTATTTATTGCTTTTGGTGAAGTCATCGATGAAATAATAATAACCTCTTCTCTAAAAATGCAAAACAATTAAATTGGCGCAGTCCACCTCAATGACGTCATTGAAGGCATGGATTTGGTACTGTCTCAGGACTCTGTGACGTGTGTGATGATTATATACACAGCGCGAGCATTTAATCACAGCTGATTTCTCATTGAATGTCTTCTAACAGAAAGACAAAGTGAAACACAATGAATTCAATTCAATTCAATTTTATTTGGATTTTTCTTCCCTCATGGATTAAAAACAGGCTAACAAAGCCAGACAGGGACAACCGGGAAGAAACTGGAGCTACCATTACTGGTAAAATGGACCATGTGAAACCCTCGTCTCCAAAGAACAGAGAGGAAACTTTGAAAGGGCAGAGCTTTGCCAAGCAGCTTTACCAGAAAAAGGAGTTCAAATGTCCAGAGACGATACAAGAGCTGAGTGAGGATCCGGAATTAGCCGAGGTGACGGTTAAAGCGTATGTTCAATTAAATTCAGTTTTATTCATATAGTGCTTGTAACAATGGTACAGTACATGTGTGATGGCGTTCCAGGACATATGTGTCGGCGGTACAGGTTGTGTGAGATGAGAAGAGTCACTGTTTATCACTACAGGAACTAATAAACAGTGCATTCTGACTAGTGCAACAACAAAATGGGATGTGTGTGACAGCGCTTCGAGACTCTGGTTCTCTGGTGCTAAGGGACTTGTGCTACAGAAGTGCAGGAGCAGAAGGTGAAGCGCTACAGAAGAACACGTGAGAGCATCACAGGAGCTTGTTGCAGAAGATGTGCTAGGAAGAACTGAATTACGGATATCTGTAATACATATCCAGACTTGCCATTAAATGTTCAAACGGCTTGCCATATCACCAGGCATACTTAATCATTACTTAAACATCCCACAACAATCATCACTGGCATCTTCTGTGGTGATCTCCAGTGCATCCTGAACTGTTTCAAGAACATTTAAAGAAGTATGACACTTATGTCAGAAGGATTGATTTCAGGATTAAAACCTATCCAGCATGTCGTGGTGCGTACATTGTAACATTATACTGTTAGAAGTTGAGGATTTCTTTTCTTCTGATGAACAAAAATTACTAGTGACGTCACTGTGACACAGAAGTTCCGAAGCTTGTATCGTGCAGAAAGGGGCGTGTCCAAATGAAGCCTCTCTTCGAGGCGCGTGTCGGGTCCCTGAGAGTCACGTGACCAATGACAAACGAAGCCTCGCGTTTGCCGGAAACACGTGACTTAATCGATATATCGGAGATTTTTGTTATTAAGTTTATGAATCAAGATTCAGGAAAACTTCTCTTTTTCTTTTTTGCAGTTTACAAACATTATATTTACTCTACAAAATATTTGGGTTTATATTAATTACCTCAATTTATCTCAAACTCTAGTGTTATTTATTGTATCTATATGTTTAATTCCCTACTTTATTTTAATAAATAAATTTACGTTATTGAGTGATGTAATGATCGATTTGTGTATTGAATGATTAACACTGACTGGCGGATTTATTATATTCCGTTCAGAGATTCCAAACAGTGGCTTGTTATCATTCATTTTCATATTTATAACTTAAAAAAAGAAATCTATTTAACTGATCTATTCTAGATCAGTTAATTTTAAAGATGATGGTAATTAAGTGCATAAACGTTTTTAACAACACACACAACTGTCAATAATGAATGCAACGCCTACAGTACTGGCGGCTGCAGGTCCATATTAATTGTGCTGCTCGCGATGTTGCTCTCTGGTTGCTACGCAGACTTTGTCCACTAGATGGCAGTAGAACGAGCCTTCATGAAATGAACCTTTTGGTGAAACTATTGATTGTGAAGCCTCGACACCTAATTCAGGCCTCATCTCTCCATCAGTATAAATAACATTTGTACTAATGATAATATGGTGCCTAAGCCTTTTGCAGAGTACTATACATTATTTTATTATTTAATAGCTACAGACTTCAATATAATATTGAAGACTAATATCTTTTGACAAAATGTCTATCTTTACCACTTGATTCATCACTCTTCATGTCTTCGTTGCTAAAAGTGCAATTAGAGTGAAGATCTTCATCCAAGCTACTTCCAAATCCCTCAACATTTATCACTGACATCTTCGGTGATGATCTCCAGTGCATTCTGAAGCTCTGATTTCATTAGTTAGTTTGTGTCTGAAATCTCAATACCTCACTTTCATTCAAGGTAATCTTTATTTGCGGATTAAAGTGTTTTCAAATGCATGTTCGGTCTGGATTCCCTACAGGCGAGCGTATCCTCAAATCAGATTCATAAAGAGACTGCGTGACTTGGTAATTGAACAAGACAAGGCAGGTCTTTACAAATTTATTAACATTTTCATAGAAAAGATTTGTACAGGCTGCGTCATCGTCCGTTTCATCCGGTGGTCCCCAGTCACAACATTCATCTGATGAGAGAAAACAGAAGAGAGAGCGTGTAAATCTAGAAAGTCATAGAAGGCGTTCATTTGAAACACATTTGTATGCTCTGCTTGGGTAAAACTCACATAAATAAGGAGGTGAAAATAATACAATCTAAAGCTTTCCTGACACTCGCCTGAATCCATTTCCCAGCCCTGGAGGACTGAAGGATAAGCACAGAGGATCACTAACAGTTCATACGAATTACCTTCTGATTCATCTTGATGTTATGATTATTCGAGCTTCTTGGGGTTGTTGACCGCCACGTAGTGATAGAGCACCACCAGGAGGAACAGCGACACTCCCAGCATGTTGGCGAAAATAGCCAGCTGTACGTCTGTCACCATGCTGTGGGAATAATAATAATGATGATGATAATAATAAAACAACCGCACTGTAAAAATTACTAATAACTAAACTAAAAACAGCTTTAAGTGCGCTGAAATGTAATACTGCATGGATCATTGAATTAACAAATCGCAAACTAACTGGCTAACTTCAACTGGTTCTGATTAGGGAAGCAGAAATTCGGCTGTATACAGTGACTCAGATTATTTGTCTCGACTCAACAAATAGAATTCGACTCTTTCAGTTTTCAAATAGCTCAACTAACTAATGAGAGTCGGCTCCTTTGGTTTGATGCACAGAAGAGTCGGCTCTTTAGTTTCAATGTCACGTATCTCCAAAAGTGAAAACAGAGCGCTGAGCGCTGAAGCCTGCAGAAGGGGCGTTTCTCACTTCGAGGCATGCTTTGTGTCCCCGAAAGTCACATGACCAATGACAAATGAGGCTTTGCATTTGTTGGAGTCACGTGATTCAACTCAGTCACTGGTTTAAGTAAAGGCTCGTTCATTTGGATGTCTCGCTATTCCAGTCATCCTGTCCGCACCTACTAACGGGACACTTGTTACACAGCGAGTGTTCTTAAATGGAGCTACTGAGAAGAACTTGCTTTATTTGGGAAGCCCTTTCTCCCAATAATGAAATTGCTGTCTTTTTTCCCCCTGTTTATTGGAGGAGGGGTGATTCATTTTGTTCTTCAGCTAATTGAGTTAAGTAACATTTGCTTCACAGAGTGGATTTTTAAAAACACACATTATATACATAGGGGGCCCCAAAAAAATTATAGACACTTCAACAGTTGCTATCTATGCACATTTTGGGGTGCAACAATTAATCCACATGATTAACTAAAATCGATAATCAAATTAGTCGACAAATTTAATTGGTGATTCATTCAAGACATCATCGAGCTTTTGTGAAGGCCTGACATGCAAATGTTAGACTAACTGGAGTGAGGTGAGCAATAGCTTGATGTCCTGCTTGTAAACACCTTCACAAGCAAAAATCTCCTAAGTGTGGGAATATTTCACTCTTAAATCGAGCAAAACAGCCACTTTAGATTTTGTTTCATCAGGAAAGTTCATTAAAAGACATCTTTATTAACTTGATTGTTAGCTACAACATGCATCAAACAAACTCAGGCTAAATTTAAAAGAGTCTAAGATAAATAAGTGCTATTGAGTAAATGCACCATTTTGTAAAGCGATAAATTGATAATCATTTCAATAACCAATAGACATATACATACACATATACACACACACACACACACACACATTATATTGCACATACACTGTATATAAACACAGTGTATGTACATAATTGCACTGCACTAGATGTGCACTAGATGTCCACTAGATGTCACTACAATCAGCTCTTGAATGACTCGGAATCAATAAGAGTCGATTCTTTCGAGCTTTAAAGGTACAGATTCATTAACCACACTCGACTCTTTCAATTCTCAAATGGATCGCTGCCATTTTTTCCTAAAACGGACAAATAATATGATTATTGATAACTGTATGATTGCTAATCTTTTCGTGTTCTATGTGTGTTAAAAAATTAACAAAACAAAAAGATTCGATTCTAACCGAGTCACTCAGGAAGGACACATCACTACTACAGATAAAGTCACTGACCAACTACTCCATACATGTAAAACGTCCATATTTCCATAGTCTGAATAATAAAAATCAAAATACTCGTTTATACAGTACTTGTTTCTGTTGAACAGTCTGGCTAGCTGAGGCTTTGCTAACAAAACACTGGGGCTAGCTAACGCTAATAAGCTAAAACAGATACGCCTCGTTAGATATAAATATGAAACTCCATACATTAAGCATGCAGTCGCATTAATAAGTAATGAGAGGTGTAGGTGTAATTTTGCCTGTGTGTAATAAAAATAACCCCCTTACATGAAGTGTTAGAGTTGCGTTTGATGCAGAGTGTCAGAAAGCTGATGGTACCCGAGCAGCAGCTTCGCATCTATTTCCGCCTGTGCAGAACAGAGACACGTCATTACAAAGCGCTACGTCATGCAGAGTTCACGAAGCACCGGATTTACCGTGGTTAACTGTTTCCAACAGAACCTGTTCAATTTATATATATACAACAATACGTTAGTATAAAAAATAATATGCAGTGTATCTAAGAAGAATTCATCCCCTCCCATTAAAAAGATGTTTTCACAGAATCTAGTGTGTTGTAGATTTAATAAATGGATTAACCTTACTCTTTATACATGACTCGGCATGAGGAGTTTAGCAACGCATCTCAGGATCTCCAGGGGGCGCCATGCGCAGGGAAGCAGAGACACTTCGTGGCGTAGAAGAAGAAATTCAAAACACGCGTTTTGTGGTTATTGTCATTATCTCTTGTGTTTTTTCTTTTTCTTTTGTTTTTTATCAGTGTGTTTATTGCACCGTTCGCACAGCTGTGGTGGTCTGTGTGAGTTGATTATAGAGGAAACCACAGGAAACATTTACAGCTGATGATTTAACCGTGTGTTTATAAACAGAGCAGAGAGAGGGGTCTAGGTAGGTACACACACACACACACACACACACACACACCATAACATATCATAATGTACATGCAGTGATATGCACACACACACACACACACACACACCATAACATATCATAATGTACATGCAGTGATATGCACACACACACACACACCATATAATAATGTACGTGCAGTGATATACACACACACACACACACCATATAATAATGTACGTGCAGTGATATGCACACACACACACACACACCATATAATAATGTACGTGCAGTGATATACACACACACACACACACACACCATATAATAATGTACGTGCAGTGATATACACACACACACCATATAATAATGTACGTGCAGTGATATACACACACACACACACACACACACCATAACATATCATAATGTACATGCAGTGATATGTACACACACACACACACACACACAGTACACTGAAGTATAATTACAAGCAAATTCATATGTGTCATTAAAAGAGTCAATATTTTTCAAGACCTCTGCAATTCACCCTGACATGCTGTCAGTCAACTTCTGGGCCACATCCTGACTGATTCTTGCATAATCAATGCTTGGAGTTGGTCAGAATTTTTGGGATTTTGTTTGTCCACACGTCTCTTGAGGACAGAAGAGACACAAGTTCTCAATGCGATCAATGTCTGGAGAGTTTCTTGGCCATGGACCCAAAATTTCCATTTTTTGTTTCTCGAGCCACTTAGTTATCACTTTTGCCTTATGACAAGGTGCTCCATCATGCTGGAAAGGGCATCGTTCATCACCAAACTGTTCTTGGATGGTTGGGAGAAGTTGCCCTCAGAGGATGTTTTTGTTCATGGCTGATTCTTTGTTCAAGGTTGTGTTCTTAGGCAAAATTGCGAGTGAGTCCTCTTCCTTGTCTGAGAAACAACCCCACACATGAACGATCTCGGGTTGCTTTACTGTTGGCATGACACAGGACTGATGGTACAGTAGCGCTCACCTTCATACATTTCAAGAAGGGAAGCAAAGCAGCTAGTTCTCTCCAGGAAAAACACTGAACACACACCTCATATCAGTTCATACTCCCTGTTTCAAATTATACCGCCGCTCTCAGATACACATTTTGTAAATTCTGTTCCTGTGTAATTTACATTTCTATTTTGTAACTTAATTGCCAGTTTGCATTTTTATTTTACTGCAAATGTTACCCTTAGTTTAACTGTTATTTTTCTAGTGACAGACATTCACGTCAACATTTCACTGTACTGTACTGTATGTCACACTGTGTATGGTTGTGTACATGACAAATAAAACTTGAATTTGTTTTTACTCCTCAGTCATGGGGGTACACGATCTCTGGTCGATCCTGAGTCCGGTGCAGGTGTCTGTCCCGCTCTACAGTCTCACGGGGAAAACCTTGGCTGTGGATCTCAGTCTGTGGATCTGTGAAGCTCAGCACGTCCAAGGCATGATGGGCAAAGTCACCAAACCTCATCTGCGGTACAAGCGGCTTGTTCCTGCCTGCAGACTGATTTTAGTTTCTGGTTTCGTTACTTAAATATCACACGTTTAGATCTTTGCAAAATCTTCACCTGGTTCAATTATCAATGCACTTAAACTCAAAACTTTATTTAAATATCACTGCAGGTTACGTTGAGTTCTTTTCCTAACTGAAAGCCTGGAATGTTCTTGCAGCAATTTGTTTTTCCGTGCGTCTTCCCTGCTTCGGATGGGCATCAAGCTGGTTTTTGTCATGGAAGGAGAAGCTCCCAAGATCAAGGCAGAGACTATGAGCAGGAGAATCGAGACAGGGTTCAACGGCAGGAGAGCCGCCAAGAGCGTCCCGAAACCTGCAACAGCCAAAAACACCAGCAGGGGGCGCTTTAAAGCTATACTTAGAGAGGTAATTTTATGGGTGGGTGTTTTTGAGTCTCATCTTCTGGTGTGTGTGTGTGTTTGTGCGAGTGTGAGGGCATGTGTGTGTGTTTGTGCCATGCGATGGTTTGGCACTCCATCCATGAAGTATCCAACCCCAACCCTATACAGGATAAGCGGTATAGAGAATAAGTGTGTGTGCGCTGTGGGAGAAGTAAAGGCATCTCACAGATGTTCTTTAGTAACTTTCCAACTTTCTTAAATGCTGTTTCCCAGAATTCCCGCCTGCAGGTTCCGATCATCCTTCTGTAGGATTCCACATTCATCTCTTTTCATTTTTATCTGAGGTTATCTGTTTATCTGTACTAATTTAAACTTGTATAAAGGGTCTGGTAGAATAAGTCAATTATAAAAGATAATCTTCTGTATCCGCTCTTGTGTGTTTCCTCTCAGTGCGCTGAGATGTTGGACTACATGGGTGTACCCTGGGTGTCTGCGGCGGGCGAAGCGGAGGCCATGTGTGCGTTTCTGGATGCGCAGGGTTTGGTGGACGGCTGCATTACCAGCGACGGCGACGCTTTCCTGTACGGCGCGCGGACTGTCTACAGAAACTTCAACATGAACACGAAGGTCCGGAGTTCTACACCGTACGAATGTGGAAGCGTTATGAAATACAGGAATATCAGAAATAACGAGTCGCATGCAAGCCATTTGGCCATTTATCAGCAATTCATTTGCTTTTTTTTTTTTTTTTAATAATAATAAGGTTTCTCGTTTAATTATGTTATTGGAAATGAAAAAGATTCAAGTGGTTTCATAATTTATTCCATAAAGTGCATATTAAAGCATAGAGCAAAGTTAATACATTTTGTATACAGTAAAAAAAACAAGGATTGTCATGCCATCACTGTATAACACAAATGAGAATTTAAAAAAAAAAAAAAAAAGATCTACTCTGCGAAAATCTTGAGCCACCATTGATTCCTTCATATTAAATGATGTAGATTAAATTAAAGATGCGATGGGAACAAATGTTTTACCGCGATAGACCTATAAAATCGGTTGTTTGTGTAACAGCGTCAGCAGCAAAATCATTTCCCCTCTCGTCTGTTCCAACTCCGCATTCAGCATCACCAGTATACTAATCACTGGCCTGATCATCTGTCATCAACTGCACCTGCTTCTCACTGGTTCATGCCTTATGTTAGGTCACTGTGAGGCTTAAAGCTTTTCCTCTAGACTACATTAAAAATACAAGAAAGTCTGGAGGAAATGTGGGCTCAAGACTTTTGCACAGTTCTGTATGTACTTATTTATCGTTCTCTCTCTCTCTCTCTCTCTCTCTCTCTCTCACATCAGGACCCTCAGATAGAATGCTATAAGATGTCCAGGGTAGAGACGGAGCTGCGGTTGAAGCGAGAGACCCTCGTGGGCCTGGCTGTGCTCCTCGGCTGTGATTACATTCCTAAAGTATACGTTCCTAAAGACTACACATTTATAACCATCAACATGCACATGATTGCCGTTTGAGATCAAGCTAAAGACGTTTTTTTGTTGTGTGTCTGCAGGGTGTTCCAGGGGTCGGGAAAGAACAAGCACTAAAATTAATACACAGTTTAAAAGAAGTGACTCTTCTCCAAAAGTAGGTGTCGTGGATTTCTAACTCACTGAATGATTCCGATCATAACAGAAGGTTTGCTGGTGGTTGGTACTGTAGTCTGGTTGGTCTGCCTCAGTAGTTAAGTACAGTATGTGTTGAACTGTGTGTTTGAACTATGGATCAGAAGGTCACGGGTTCAAAGTCAGACTTCTAATGAAATGAAGTCGCTCTTGGATAAGGGCTTCTGAAAAATGCCATAAATGTAAAATGTTGAAGCCTTTTTGACAAAGCCTTTTTTTTTTTTTTTTTTTAAACTCTTGGCAATTTTCACCCACAAGCTACAGGACTGTGCAAATGTGGAGACATGAGATGTGAAATTGCTTAGTAACACTCTGCTTGATGAGAGAGAGAGAGAGAGCACGGTCAATTTACCTTCCTTGGTCTCCTGGCCAAGAATAGCTGTAGCGTCATTAGCATTCAGATGCTAGATCTTCATGCCATGGGTTGAGAACACTTTGATTTGTGCAATGTGTCTAAACTTTGTTTTCTGCGTGTTTGCCTTTGAGTATACAGTATGAACATTCACATGATACCAATATGGCTGTGTGTGTGTTACGTGTTTTCTCATAGATTCAGTGAATGGAGGAAAACTGCTTCCGAGACTCAGGAGGTTGCCGTGAAAAAGGTCACCCACTGCCTGGTGTGTCGTCATCCTGGTGAGGTTCCCACTTGTACACACTGTATATTGTACATAGAACTGTCGCAGTTTTGAAATGATGTTCCCAAACCAACAGGAGTTACCAGGATCATCATATAAACAGTATAATGAAGTATTATAGATTGGTGTCAGATTAAAGGAATAAAAAGTGAACAGTAATGTTGTCATGCTACGGTTTGAGTCCACTTATCTACTTACACTGTGTTTGTAATATTATTTTATATTCCTTTAATTTGTCATCCATCTACATTGGTGAAAACTTGTTTAATGCTCGAAAACACTTTAATGTGGCCGAATTAAAACAATTCCGCAAAGAAGAGCGGGCCGAAATTCCTCCACAGTGATATGAAGGACTCATTGCCAGTTATTGCAAACGCTTGATTGCAGTTGTTGCCTCCAAGGGTGGCACAACCGGTTATTAGGTTTAGGGGCAATTACTTTACTTTTACTTCATGCAGGTTTGGACAGCTTCTTTCCCTTAAGAGTTGAAATCATCATGTACAAACTGCATTTTGTATTTACTCTGATTGTCTTTGATGTGTAACAAATATGCCCCCCAAAAAAACCCACAAATTCAGGATGGGAGCAAATACATTTTCATGGCAGTGTACATTACTTTAAACCTTCGTTACCTGGGAATCATTTAGATCTTAAATAATAAACATGTCAAGCATCATATTTTTATTACACACCATCATACCATCATAAATCATATACAGCTTTTTCAGGTATCCTCTCTTTTCCTTGTTTTCTCCCGGATGCTGCAGGTTCTGCTAAAGCCCACGAGCGAGGCGGCTGTGTGTTCTGTGACAGTCAGAAGTTCTGCCAGCCTCAGGACTATGACCATGAGTGTCCCTGTGACTGGCACCGCACCGAGCACGCTCGCCAGGCCTCGGCTCTAGAATCACTCATCAAAAAGTGAGTTATCTAGGATTTAGCACCGATTGAGAAAAATATAACGAGTTAACCAAACTTGTTATAAACTGAAAATATGAAATTAGGATAAATACAGAAATTAAGCAACTGCTTAAATGTGTAATAATTAATGTAGCAGGGCTGTCCTAAAGCATGAGGAATCATTTGCCCACATAAACATATCATGTGCTGTAATCAGAGCTGAAGGTGATCGCATGAAATCTTACATTGTTTTTTGAGAATTCCTGTCTGCTGTGCATTTATAATATATTTCATGTTTGATAAATTTTTTTACACAATCACTTCTAATAGGAAAACCCTGGCGTGTGACATGTTCCCTTTCACAGAGGTGAGTATTATACTTGTATAATGTATTATACATATACAGGGTGGGCCATTTATGTGGATACACCTTAATAAAATGGGAATGGTTGGTGATATTAACTTCCTGTTTGTGGCACATTAG
>JAQMYJ010000004.1:20034317-20062786 GCA_030014305.1 Clarias laeviceps
ATGATTTTAGCAAATGGCTGCAATATAACAAAGAGTGAAAAATTTAAGGGGGTCTGAATACTTTCTGTACCCACTGTGTATAGAAATTAAACTAATTAGAGAGAGAGAGAGAGAGTCAGCCAAAATAATTTATACACACTTCAGGGAGAAAAAAAAGAATGTTGTATATTATATTATTAATAATACTATCGTCACTCATATCTAGCTAGCTGTGTGTTGGTAATGTCTTTGCAGTGCCATTATCAGCAACCAGAGACGCCTCAAATCCTTAGAAAATTAGCTTTTCTTAAAATAAAAGAGGGGGAAAAAAACATTGCAAGCTTAGGTTCTTCACAAATTACGTTAGAATTTGCAAGGTGCCAGAATTAGTTCTGAGATAATTCAGTTGTATTATTTGATTCTTTGCAAATCTTTGTCAGTGGGGTGCTGGTTTTAAGGCTTCTTTTTATTTTCTTGTTCTCAAAGTCAATGTAAATCGTTAATTAAGCCTTTAGCGTACGGGATACGCCTTCCAATTAATCTTTCAGAGGCTGTATGTTATGATTAACATCATCATTACTGTTTTCCTGCCCCACCAACATGTAGTCATGAGCTGCTGCTGTGCTGTTTTACTGAAGGTTGTTTTAAGGATTTTCATTTAAGCTTGAATTATTTTTTTCCATATAAACCTTAATAAACATCCACCTGTACAATACAAAGCGTGTACTGAAATCAGTTCTTTTCTAACTACTAATCTACATTGCGACATTAAAGGTTTTTTGAAGGATCATTTTTGTATTATTTTTGTCTTCTGCACCTACTGTACAAGGAACTTCACCCACAAACTTGTAATGTAAGGTCAGGTAAAGTTAATTATTAAAGTAAAATTATTCACTTATTTATGTTTTTAAATTTTTAAATAAATGTTTTAAATAAACTTATGCAGTTTTTAATGGCAAGAAATATTAGATTAATGAACAGTACAAACTTGCTACATTTCAACTGTACAGTATGACCATCTATTGCTTTTTTTGTACATTTTTTAAATTTTAAGTAAAAAAAAAAAAAAACATATGACTCACTCACATTTTTCTTCATCTGTTTCATGTTCTCTTTGTAATTATAATAAGAACATGTGTTTTCTATGCATATAAAATAATAAAAAATAAAACAATGTGTCTTTATACAGAACATGTATAAAATAAAAAAAACAGAGCCACATGAAATCCCTTTAATTTTTAATATTATTTTAAGTCATGGCTTAGACTTATAAATACACAGAACTAGACACATTTACATTCTTAAACACGTGATTTGAAATAATGTGAGATGAGAGTCCCGTTTTCTTCCTCTCCAGTACACTGTAATGTTTGCAAAGCCTTGGAGTAAACAGGTCCTCATTAGCTGGTTTCCTGTTGGCTCTCCTTATCCCAAATGGGTGTCTGAATATGTTCTGGAACTTTCTCTATAGCAGTCTGGAGAGAGAAATTTACAAAAATAAATAAATACATCACAGTCAGTTTACCTGATAATGTGTTGAAGGGTTCTTAACACAGTTCCAGTAATTTCAAATCTCCTTGATTGTTTTCTTTGCTTGATGATAATAATTTAACCCATCACCCAAGGGCAACTTTTTTTTTTTGATCCAGCAATGTACAAACCACGACATGTAATGTAAGCATGAACTGCTAGCTAAACAAGACCAAAAAAAACAGTAAACAATTTTAAAAAAAATGTGAAAACAGTGAAATGTAGTTATATTTTGTTAAAATCTGATGCTAATACTTTCATTTACATGCATTTGAGAATTGATTGATAGAACACTGAAAAAGAGAATGAGGAAAAACGACTCATTGAAATGAAATCCAGATTCAGCACAAGAAAAAATAATTAAATCAAATAAGGTGCTTCTAAATCAGAGGTAGTAATTTCAGTGGGCAGTAAGGAAAAGTTATAAAATATCGTGGTACACACAACTTCTCAAACCTATACAGGTTATTCTTACTGTAAAGCTGAGACTTTTTTATATGATGAAGTGCAAATATGTCCAAGCAGAGGATGCTTAATCATACACTTCATAGATTGGATTCAATGAATCAGCAGTGCACTAAATAAGTCAGATTTGATTCCGAAACTGGAATCGAAAGTGATTCAATTGGAATCATAGGCCATAAATCTACACCTGCATTCACTCCTGCCGCTGTGAAAGCAGAAACAGACATGGTTTCAATGTCGATTATGTGCTTTCCAAAAGAAGAACTGCGTATCTTTAGTTACATTTGGGCAGTAGCTAAGCTTGGAGTTCATTGCTCTATTCTGCCCCCTAGTGGAATAACAGTGACCAGCCCTCCTGCAATCAACAGTCATCCAGCTCCGATAAACACAAATGTTCTTTCTAAATAAGTCATAGTTCTGCGTTTTATTTTGTCCACACTCACTTTCTAGACGCTTGTCTAGACGGAGCTGTTACATTTCTTATATAGCTTTAGAATCGTTACCTTGGTGACCTCCATGGCCACTCCCTCAGGCAGGTTGCGCTGGATGTACTCCAGATATACCTGTGCAGTGGATCCTGTTATTCTGTCAATCTTAATCAGAGACACAAACACACACAGCCTTGTTCATGGACTGAACACTAGTTTATCACTGAAAAATAAGTACTATTAAACTCCTATAGTTCCAAACTAAATTATAACCCTCCACTCACCTCGATGGCTCTGTAGTGTGTCCTCATTTCATACTGGACTCTGTGTTTCTTGAAAATGTGCACCGACTTCAGGAGTGTGAGCCTCTCGATGTTCCTCGGCGGTTCAAAACTGTTAATGAATGCAAGTAGAAGAAGCATGCATGAGGCATTTTCACATTGGGCATGATTGATTTGTGCCGTGCCCGGGAACAATCACTCCCCCCTTACCAAGCTCTCGCTGACAAGCGGTTACATGATGGTTTGCTCTCCGTTCTCAGCGGCTCATAAACATTTGGTTTGTGAGCCGCCATTAAACACATAAGAAGAAGAGAACTGACAGCATTGATGGCGTCACGTCTAAGCAGCGATCTTTCCCACTGGACTCGGGCATGGTTCCAGAGCGCAGAACTATTGTGTTCTCACTGATTGAAATGAACCAGACTTTTGGGTCAAGTGTTCTCAGAAACGATTCCTGGACCCCCAAAGTGAAAACACCCTTAATTACTCTAAGATACTCACACTTTAGTCAGGCTTAACCCGAGCTCCTGGGCTGCCAATGTGGCAAAAAACTCATAACTGTCCAGAACCGTCTTATCGTGACCTTTAACCAACACGGTCAGCTTCTGATACAGCGTGTCCGGCTCGTCTGTTACTGTGATCTACAGCAAACAGGGAGAAATTCATCCAACATTGATCACAGTACAATATAGATAGAACAACCGCGATCCTGAGAGTTTATAATGAAAGTTACTAATGCAACAGCTACATGTTATAAATGATAATGTACTTGAGACTTACAGGAGAAGAGTGTGACGTAGAAACATTTGCGGTGCTCAGGAAGGCTGCAGGAGTCACATTAATCTGGTGTCTACATATATAAAAAAAAAAACAAAAAAAAAAAACACGGCACTCAGAACATTAATCACCATTTATGTAAATACGTCAGCTTACAGCCTTTTGAGGATATACAAAGATGTATTAATTACAAGGATGAGTCAAAAATTATCCGCACTCTGGCTGTAGAGTTTATTTTAGCTAACTTTTAGAAAAGACAAAAACCAATTTTCATCTGTTTCCATCCGTCAACAAGCTTTAATATTTCCTCATTAAAAATGTTTTATTCTGAGCTGCGAGCCACGACTGCACCGCCGTCTCCACTTCATCAGAAGTGAATCTTCATCCTCGTAGGGCTGCTTTCAGGGGACCAAACAGGTGAAAGTCTGATGGAGCGAGATCAGGACTATAGGGAGTTTTTGTGTCGACAGTGTGGGCAGAAGTGTACGGATGACTTTACAAAGCCCCTGGATAGCAGTCCTTTGCGTTTGATCCAAAGTTTAGGCTTCAGCTCTTCAGTAAGTGTCTCACTGTAATGAGCGCTGTTGATTGCTGAATCTTTTTCCAGATAATGTTTAATCCCAAAAAAAACTGTAAGCATTGATGAATTTTCCAGCTGATGGTTGACTTTTGAACTTTTTCTCGGCCTGTGATTGAGGATGTTTCTGTTCCATACTCTGCCGTTCACTCTCAGGCTCGTCACCAGTAATGATTCTCTTTAAGAAACTTTCACCTTCCCTAGAGTAGAGTATCGCTCCAAATTTTGTTTGCAGATATTCAAATGCATAAAAATTCTGTTTATGCTCTTCAGTGAGTTGTTCCGGTAGACATTTTCCATATTTGCTCACACCGCAGTTACAAACAAACTGATGTCACACGTTCACACCTGCACAGCAGTGACTGGGGAGAGAGTAGCCTTGAACGGAAAGCACTGATAATCAGGACCGCGCAGCCTTTTAATATTACTGGGGTGCGGATAATTTTTGACTCAACCTTTGTATTATGTCAAAAAACATAATTCGTAAATTAATGACTAATGAGATTTAGATATCCTCAAAAAAAAAAATCAAAGCTCTAAAGAGCACAAATTGTGAGGTCCAGGAATTTACTTATAGCTTAATATCTCCAAATATTTATATTTACTTTTGACATTGCTGTATTTATTAATCTACTCTCAGTGTCCATTTTAATAGGAACACATGCAGAGACCCGTGTAGTTATCCAATCAGCCAATCATGTAGCAGCAGAACATTGCATATCCCTGAGAGTCTCTTGTTTAAGAAGAGTGATGATTCATACCGTGATGAAGCTGGACATGGTGAAGTTGTGGACAAACACCGCGGGACAGCAGCCTGAGACACACAGCACTAGTTAGACTTTATACTTCACTTTACAACACACTATGTAAGTCCCGTCACGACGTACACGAACAACAACATAACCTTACAGCAGGGTGTCTCATTCATTAACCTCACAGACTGATGTACCTTTAGGGAGCGACATTGTATCGCCTTTGACAGGAGTCCTACACCGGACAGTGTGCGCACGCACGCCGCCATCTTCAACACCACCGGAAGTGGAACGCAGAAGGAGCTCTAAACACGCAGCGTCATCAGCGCCACCTCGCGGTCTGGAGAATATAACCGCCATTGCTGTGCTTTTAATGAACGTCCATATTTCTACTAAATGTGTCCTCGTTACTCCTGAATGTCATACGTGTACGCGTAACTGTGGTTTATCTTTAGCAGTTTCAGATTTTTTTTATTTTAAAAATCGAATAAAATTAAATTAGAAATCTAATTTTATTCGATTAAAAAAAACATTAATAGTAATTTAGTAGACATTTCATGTTTCCAGCCCTCTGTGGGCTTTTACCTTTTATGGAGTTTTGTAGGCGTGGCTAAATGCATACTGTACACATTCACTCAAGTATGAATAAAATCAGTGTTTCAGAAACTAAAACCCACGGAATGTTTATCTTAAGCAGATGTTTGTGTACATGTATGCTAAAAGACTGTCAATGTGGCACGTACAAAACAAGGTGTGTATTAGGAACTCACACACTTTCAGTAATAACTTTGTTCTGGTCAGAATAATACAGTGTGCGCCCTGTCCAGATGTACCCCGCCTCGTGCCCTAAGTCTCCTGGGATAGGCTCCAGGCCCCCTGCGACCCTGAATACAGGATTAAGCGGTAATGACGATGAGTGAGTGAGAATAATACAGTGTGTAATGTACTTGCTGAGCCATCATCTATACCGAATTATCCTTGTATACAGGGTCATGGGAGGCCTAGAGCTTATCCCAGGAGACTTAGGGCACGAGATGGTGTACACGCCGAATGGGGTGCCAATCTATCTCAGTACACTCACATACACTCACACGATCAATCACAAACCTCAGGCAATTTGGAAACGCCGGAGTACCACATCGGAGTACCCGGAGGAAACCCATCAAGACGGGAAGAACATGCAAACTCCATTCACACAGACCCGAAGTGGGAATCAAACCCGGACACTGGAGGTTCAAGGCGTCAATGCTAAACACCACACCACTGTGCTTCCATTTGATGTACTGAATATTATGAATTTTATTGAACATAAATGGAATATATGTACATTAAAAAAAATTTTTATTTATACAGTACATTTACAGTATCTGTTTATATGAAGAGACCAGAGGTGACTGTGGCAAGGAAAAAATTCCTGAAATTTCATGAGAAAGAAACCAAACTCAAAAAGGAACCCATCCTCATAAATACGTAAGGTATAAAGTGCAATTATATAACAGGAAATGTGTTAAAGTTAACATAAAGTTCATTCTGTTGAGGTTACCAACTGATAAGGTTACTGAAGGAGACGTTTGCCTCATTATGGGAATATACTTCAGACCTGACATCACTAACTGGTGGACCGCGGACTGGATCTGGACCGAGTGACTGTTCTATCCAGACCTTGATGCTTTTCTGATAAATAACAATAATTAATATAGCAGTCATTTATTGCTTTTTCTCTCGAGGTGACCGTGGCTATACGTGTCACTCAACAGAACCAATCAACGCCATAGTTTACTGTATACAGACAGAATGTACGGAAGAAACAAAATTGAAAGGGTGACACAGTATGACTTACTCCAAGAGAAGGATCATGAAAATAAGAGAAGGAAGAGAAGTGGATCATGAAAACTAAACCTTTAAAGATGAATGGTTTGTTTCATCTGTTCCAAAACCATGGCGCTAATAAAAAGCAGTTGTGTGAAACATCACTATGAGACAAAACACTGGTTGTTAGAGCAAAAATATCCACAGCAGTCCTAGGTGAGAGCATTTAAAATACCCGAACTGAGAGCCCAGTATGACGGAGCAATCAGAGGCCTTTCACATTCATTTACAGTTCCGCAGCAAATGAAGATTCACCTACAGATTGATTAAAGATTGTTGTTTTTATTCCAAACAAACACAAGTAAATATACAAGGCAATCAAAGTTGTCCATCAAAATGTCCACATGTTTAATGTAATTGCGGAAAAATGACAATAAATTGATATTGAAATGCTATGGAAATGTTTAATTGCCTATTTATAAACTTATACTGCATATACTGTATAGAGAGCTGAATCTCAACACAAATATGAAATTCGGGCCCTGACTCAAAGTAAATTTTATTGACCGGACATTCTTAAACTTTAATTCATATTAAAAATACAAAAAAGTTTTTTGATGAGGAAGCAGTCATCGATCAATCAATCAATTAATAACTATCAATATTATAAATATACAATTATTCTATTTTGTATTTTAGAAATGTAAATTAAACATAACCGGCAGCATTGTTTTCTTTCAAAAGAAGTCCAGACCTCTGGAATCTGAGACACTTCACAAGAATCTTCCAATCAGCCAGGAATTCTGTGATGCATTTTTGTTACCAATGAGAACCAGATGTCCAGGTTTGAGGTTCAGCCTCATCTGAGTTATTTTGATGTTTCTGCAGGAAATTTATCTTCTGCAGAAAAGTGTTGAAATATTACCTAGAGCATTGATCTTTACCAGATTATCCAAAAACAATAAGGAACGACTTCAGGTTGTTTTTGTGATCTTTACAGTGGAGTGAAGGAACTAATCTAAGAAATACATCAAAAGGCTATTAGTTAGTCCATCTATCCAATAGTTCCAATTGAGTAATCTGGCAGAAAAACGATCCATAAGTGGTGATAATTGATGGTAACAGCACTGGGATGTGCAGATATTTATAACTCCGCATCACAGGTGTTCTAAAATTGTTAATTAGACTAAATGGGTGGAGTTAGGTCTGTACTGTCAGCAATACTGAGGAGAAAGCACCTACTGTACATTATATGCCGAAACCCACTTTTAAAACCTGTCACGGAAGCATTTTCAGCAAGAACACACAACTCATAATGGTTTGTCACCTTAAACAGCTCTCCATGTTGTTCTGTTCACTAGCATGAGCTACAGTACAAAGCTAACTAGCTTCAAACGCAAAGTTGATTAAAGGCACTAATTGGTGTGTGGATCAAGGGATTGTACACCCTACATAGTTCACTAGCTTTGCCTTGTACGCTATTTGCGATTCAACCCCCGAGACCAGAAGTTAGCTGTTAAAGTAAATCTCATAATCTCATTCTCACCACCTCCATGGTTTTATTCTCTTCACCACATTTTGCATGAATTATATAAGAATTGAAAACTACTTTTACCCCTCTTAATTCCACTAACTGTCAGTCATTAACTGTTGGTTGCCAGTTCGTCCAGTCGTGGTTAGTTAGTTCAGCCAGTCCTGGAAGGATGTGTATTGGTAGAGCAAAATAACTGGTTAAATAAACAAACAAATCATAATCTGTTGATAGTGGTGTTTGTAATGGTCGGTTGTATAAAAGCAATATCACGTCAGGTTGTGCTGTTGTACTGAATATCAGCATGCCTGATATCTTCAATACATGGTCTGTGCCTTCGTCCCTACACCTGCTTCACAGCCGTGCAGATATTCAGTACAACAGCACTCTCTCGCATGTGATATTTCTTAATTAGGGTAAATTATTCCCTTACATCTTGAAGTGATGCTAAAAGAAAAGCGATCACTACTGTATATTATTGTTCCCCCCTAGCCTTGCTCAAAGCATCTTCAGAAATACAAATTTTTTTTTAGCATAAAAATAATGTCTGTGCTTTTTACCTTATTCCATGAAATCTGTGTCCTTTGATTAACGATTCAAAACAAAAGTCTCCATCTCAATGTGCTGATTAATGAGCTACCATATGCCACATGGGTTTTCATTTTGTACACCTCAGAAGCTTCATATTATATGCCATTTTAAATTAAATATTTGGACATAGAGCTTAACTAGAATAGAACAGTAGAATAAAATTCATTGCCAGACAAAAAGCACAAAGGCAAAGTCAGCTCTTTATAAAAGTATTTATAACCGTGTGTGCATATAGATTAACATTTTCCCCCATAATGTAAATACAATAATGACAGCAGTTCTCTTAATGATAGCTAATGTGTCTCTCAAACAGTGTCAGGAACTCAATAATGCCAAGCAAAATAAATGTAAAACTCTCTGTATGGGACATACACAACAGTATCTGTCCTGTTTAAACAAAACAGTTTAAATAACTAATTTTATTTTCCCGGTCCAGCTGATCCCACAGATGACATTCCTTCCATCTGAACTGTTTCCATATTTGGTCAAAGTATCTTAAATTGTCAAATAAATTAATCCGGTTCACCAGAGACCTTCCTACATGGTACTTACTAGATAATGAGCACATTTTCCATGATTTACTAACGATCATTTGCAGACTGTGATACAAAATAGGATAAAGACAGGACACAGGTTTTCTTGTGCTTCGAAGTAGTTTCTTTACACTGTTTAACATCTCACATCACTCTGCTTATGCTGATGGACAAATATAAATAAATAATTTACAGTATATACTATATGCCTCTTTTTTATTATATAATTTAGTTATCAATAAAAAGATTAAAATAATATTTTCTTAGTATCAGTAGAATATTTAGCAAAACCTTAAGCCAGGACCATTTGGCAAAAAAAAAAAAAAATTGCCAGGATTTTTTTCCCTGTTGTCTAAAAATTTGCTTTTTTGTCTTTTTAAAAAATGAGCTATACTTTAAAGACAATCCTCTATCCTCTACACACACACACACACACACACACACACACACACATTGCGTTTGAGGTTTGAGCGAGCGATGACCTCAACAGTCAAACAACCTCTAACTTCTCACAGCGACCCAGAATTAGGACCAACATCACTGACGTTTCACAAATATTTCAGTATAAACATAGTTAATGTGTCTCGGGGGGCTTTTTCTTATTTTCATGTTGTTACCACTGTTAAGTAATCGGTCTATAAATGGTCTATTATTGTAAGTTGTGTAAACCACTTGAGGCTGTTATATTATCATTATAAAGGTCATGTTATTCTTACAGTATGACCAGTGGCGGCTGGTCAATAAGGGGCGCTGGGGCGCCGCCCCCTTAAAGTTAGGCAGAGAAGAATGCTACTTTAAGATGTAATTATTTAACATAATAATTATTTATTTTAATAATGAAATAAAGTCATTTAGTCTCAATATTCCGCTGTATTTTTTAAAATATAATTTATTTACAATTTAAATAAAAAATCCAAACTGTATTACGTTTGTGTTCGTGTACACGAGGCACCGGACAATCGAGTGTTTATGTAGGCATGTAAATTTTTGAAAAGCATGTGATTTGAGGCTGAGCTCTAATTGGATTTTTTCAAATCATCCTTGGGGCGCAGCACTGTGCGCCCCGAACCCTCCCACTTTTGTTCTTAGCGAATCAATATTTTTAAAAAAATATTTGGGCTCATGTGACTGGACCATTCTCAACGAGTCTTATTAACGGTCAGCAGATTGTTAGTTAATGTATTGAATAGTGATTGACGTGGAAATATGAAGAGAAAATTCTGTAATTTCTTTGCTAAAATACCTCTTCGCAAGGCGATCGGATGAAGAAAGTTAAAGAGCTTGGTCCAGATCAACCTGATCTTCTAATTAAGCAGCAGTCAAGTGATCTTACACTCAGTGTTTTTCCAGCACTTCTTATGGCTATTTACAGGCGATTATTAAAAGTTTAATTTTAATTTTGTTGGCGCCCCCCAAACAAATTTTGCACCAGCCGCCACTGGGTATGACTTAGATGTGTTTACTAATTATAGCAATAAGACTAGTTCCCCTAAAATGTAATAATAATAATAATAATAATATTTAAATGTCACATGTACTTTAAAGCACAGTGAAAAGATTTTTTCGCATATTTCAGTTAGGAAGCTGAGGTCAGAAAGGTTACAGCGCCCTGGAGCAGATAGAGTTAAAGGCCATGCTCAAGAGCTCAACTTGGTGGTGCTGGGGTTCAAACCCCCGACCTTCCAACCAGTAACCCAGTAACCAACAGCCTTAACTGTTTAGGCCACCACTGCCCTGCTTATGTTACCACTTGGCCACTGCACTAATGACAAACACTTCATTTCTTGATATTTTTTTCACTTAATGTTCTGTTCTACTGTACATCGATCAGCACAACATTAATGCTGGCAGCAGATCCTCTGGGTGCTATCGGTTGTGGGGTGGGGCTGCCTTGGTTCTGGGTTGTTTGACCGGAGCATCCCATTGGAGCTTGATCGGATTGGGATCTGGGGAGTTTGGAGGCCAGGTCAGCAATCTTGGACTCTTTACCTGCTGGTCCTCATGTGCGGCCAGTCTTGATTTATTTTTCAGCGATTTGTGTTGCATTGGCTTTTCATTTTTTTGGTTGTAAGCCTGATGATGATCCTATCATCTGTCTACTGGTGTATAGTTGATGATCAGTGGTTATAATGTTATGGCTGATCGGTGTATATGCTGACTTGTGGAAAACTGGGTTTAACGCGGAACAATTATAAACAACTGGCATTTTTGTTTGGTGCTTCCTAAATAGTTACACTTTTACGTTCTAGGTATTTTGTCCCATTGTCTTTGTTTGTTTCTTTCTTTCTTTCTTTCTTTCCTTCTTATTGAAACATATCCTTAGTGAAGACATAACAGACATATTTGGTAAAATAAATACAAACACAACTGTCCTGAATTAAAGCCCATAACTATGAGGCATCTATTACTAGCTAGCGAATAGAGCATGAGGCTTGATTTGACCTGTAGATAACTGGAACTGATATGTTACTGGAAACATATACAGACATATAGAAAGACTTTTTCTTGAGGTTATACAGCTTTCTCCTGATGAGGATCACTTTAAGGATGACAATCATATCAGGCCATTTTGTGTGGCTGGAGCTCATACTTCGTTCTGTCATCGTCGTGTGAGATGCCCGCGACTGACGACCGCATGTTGATTTTATGCCACAGGAGCAAGGCCACAATCACAGCAGCCAGCTGATAGGAGATATAAATCAAATCCAGATTAGCATGTTATTCTGCAAATAAACTAAAAAAGAATTCACTACAGTGTTTTTCTTTTCTTTCTATAATATTCTTGTCTCACCATAATAGTTGCTAAGGTGAATACTATTCCGAACAGGATCCTCAAGGTGTTCTTCACATGTTTCATTAAGACCGGGCTGCAATTCTGATGAAGACAAGACGAAGTTAAATTCCTATTGGAATTTCTTTTTTTTTTTTTTTGCACATGAGGATGAAGGGAGAATCTGCAAATCTTTAAGCTCTTACCGCCTTATAAACATAGCGCATCGGTTTCTGATTTGTCTTGGGGTTAGTGCCAGGGTTCTTCTTTTCCTGCATGAAGAAAACAGCAACAGAGTCCTGGGTTCGTCAAACTGCAATCCTGCAACTCAAACACTTGACAGACTGAAATCCAACTGATTCAAAAAAATGTACCAACTCCTGATAATGATAATCATATATTTCCAATGTACAAATATACTAAATACTTTATTCCAAAAGTTTTGTAGTCTCATTAAGTGGCATTGACTAGGGTTACCCTGTTGACCCTGGGACCCTGGTTCAGTTTTATCACGTAATATGTAGGCATACAGTACCTCCATGCTTTGATAAATGGGTGGACTGGCAACACATTTATCTTCTTTGTCCGTGTAGTTTTGAGGACAGTCACATGAAGCAGGTGTCTGATCTTTCCAGTCACTGTAATGTAACAGACCACAGCACTCAGCCTGATAACAAAAAGGGAGACAGAGTGTGTTACATAAAACCTTACACTGAGTAAAAATGAATATGGATAAGGATCTAATCTGATACACAAAAACAAATGTTATATGAAGCAGTTCTCTCAGCCGGTGCAATGTATAAAATCATGCAAGAGCTTAAGTTAATGTTCACATCAGTCTGATGTAGTTCACATCAGGGCATTTTTAGACATCTTTTGTATCATTATGTTGTAATAAATACAGTGGACCCTCGGCTTACGAATGCCCCATCTCACAAAATTTCACCGTAAGTTTAAATTTCCCTCGGCATACAGAGCACTTTCGGCATAAGGTGCAAGCACCCGAACCGAGCGCCGGCTTGCACCTATGTTGCTTGTACGTACGACTTGCGCTTAAGTTGTGTGCACATGCGGGAGCCATTCAAAACTTGTTTGCGTCAGTGTGTCATGTTTGCATCATTTTCACGCCTGCGTGAAAGCCTTGAAATGTGACTTTACATATTTTTTTGTGTTTTTTTTTTTTTTCATTTTATGCAAAATTTAGTAAAGACATAGCACCATGGGACCCAAGAATGATAGCAAGGACGGTAGCGAGAAGAAAAGGGAACCACTTTCAGTTTTGTTTTTAAAACTGTTTGCCAAGAAGAATCATAAATTAAGGTTAAGTGAGGTTTAATGTCTATTTATTTCATATTTTACTTCATCTATATGCCCTTTCTAAACATTTTGATCGTTTTTATATGCAAATATATGATTATAGTGTTGGTAATATTGGTATAGTGTTGGTAAAAGTGGTAATATCGGTGTTACGTGGTGCAGGTTTGAGAACCGCACCAGGGGATATAATAATATTTATAAGATCCCTTATGCATGGCTTTTGAGGCGGTCATCGAAATAGTAAGATGTGAGAGTGCTTATGACATGCACAGAAAGACCTTTCCATTCAGAGATAGCATGGGTTTATTAATTAATTAGGGAACTGAAAAGAAACGAAGGAAAACTGAGAGCAAAAAACAAACAGAGCTCTGCTGTCTGCACGAGACCAGACGGGCACTGAAAACTAAAACTCTTGCCTTCGCCGGACAAATCCACCATCTCTCAGGGTTTATGTCTGATCCTATGTGTTTTTAATTTTTTTTTAGAGCAAGCGAGCACGCCAATGGGACTGCGTGCCGCTCTTTCTCTCTCTCTCTCTAAGTCGCCGGGTGCTTATTAGACATTGGCTGGGTCTTTCCCTCTGTCTTTTCTTCATGCTTGATGTGCTCTTGAGGCCAGATTACCATACCGGGTGCTATGTAATGTTTTCACGATGTGCGCAGGTATCTGTGGGCCTTAAATAAACACGCCGATTGCGTCTGTGGCAGTGTCGCCTAGCAACCACGCATCTAGATAACCGCAAATCTGTCTGTTCAGGGCTCTGCAGCATAGCCGCCTGCGGATCTGTCCGTTCTAAACAGTGCACAGTGTTCTCTTGCAGATCTGCCCGCGTCATTGCAATTTGTAATATTTTGGGTGGCTGGAACGGATTATCTGCATTTACATTATATCCTATGGGAAAATACGTTTCACAATATGAAATTCTGCCTTAAGAACTCGCCTCCGGAACAAATTTAATTCGTATGCCGAGGTTCCACTGTATATACAGGCGTCAGGATTGTGACGTTTACTTTTTTCATCACAACTAGGCAATATAATGAATTGAATTTTATTTCATTTCAACCGACCATTCAAACATGAATGAGCAAAAGATTAAAAAATGCTTCATATAAGATACATCATACTGTTTTTATTGCATTTGGCGAGTTCAACATTTTGTGCTCAACCATTCCCATGTTGTGCTAGCCTCCCCCATCGAGGTTTCAGTGCATGTGCTTCCGTATAATCAGATCCTTAATGACCGATGCTGTTCTGCTCGGCACAGTTGTAAAAAGTGGTTCCTTGTGTTACTATAGCAATCCTGTTAGCTGTTGCTTTTTTCTTTCTGTGTATGTGAACATCCCAGAAGGTCAGGAACACCCAAACCATCCTATCTAGTCTTAGTGATGTCACAAATAAGCAGCTGGACAGTTTTCAATCTTGTGAATGTTTTTTTTTTTTTTCCAGACCACCACACATACAGTATGATCTATTCAGACTTAGGGCTTAAATTCATTTGGAATTTCAAATACAACAGAATTATCAACCGAATGCTTACCTGCTGTTGGAGTTTGTCGAGCTCATTATGGAAGACCTCGTCTGTGTTATATAGTGAAGTCATGTTTCTAAAACTGTCTTCAATTTTCTTCTCTACCTAAACAAACACGAGCAACACTCATGATAAGACAGGGCTGCTCTTGCTTTAAAGCAGTGAAAATACAGTACAGTTTTGAAATCTTTGAGTCCCAGGAGCGTACCTGTGGCTGTTTCAGAATGGCTATGATTGTCAGGGCCAAGAGGGCGATGAATTTAATAGTCATGAATATACTGTACTGTGGAGAGAAAGGGAGAGCACAAAAGAATTAAACAAATCACAGAAAAGAACTTGTGAGTTCTTGCAGTATTGTGTTCTGACATGAATTAATGTGAAAGCAGAGGTAAGTTTTGGTCTTGCTTTCCTGGGAAGGTCTTCATGAGAGAGAAGGTTTCATCATGGAACTTGATGGGTTTTGCAAATGCCCTGGACGAGACTGCTCTTGCAAGAACCGTTCCAGATGACCTTCAGCTGACCTTCGTGTCTTAAAATAACAACTGACTGTTGTTGTTGTTGTTGTTGTTGTTGTTGGTATGTTACTTAATTACTTAATACCATATGTGTCATGTTATTGTTTTGAAAAAAAAAAAGAAAAAAGTATTGTTCTAAAATATAGAAAAATAAATCCAAATTTGTACCCAAACTTTTGACTGGTACTGGACCACATTACTAATAAGCACTATGTTGCTTCAGAGAGAAGTCAAAGTTTGATTATTTTCTTGATGAGTTATTTTCACCCACTTAAGATTACGACCTGAAAGGAACAGGATGTTTGAAACTCTCGTGACATATTTATGGCGTGTCTCTCAAGTGTGTGGAGCTGCCAGGAAATCCACCAAGCTAAAAAATAATAAAGGGATGTCCTAAGCTCCTTTACAATGTTTGGCTGTTTTGGAGTTTGGAGGACAGCTGTGCATAAATCTGCTCCCTGCCATTTCCTGAAGATCTCTTTAGTTTGGTTAAGTTTAAAGCCTCCAGGTAAGACCTATGATTTCCCATATCTGATTCATGTCTCAAACGCTGGCCTCCCAGGACCTTCTTTAATGGCCCAAACATGTGGAAATGGCTTGAAGTGAGGTCAGGACTGTACGTGGGATGTGGCAATAAATCCCAGTCGAGTTCCTGTAGTGTGCAAGTGGTGTTGGTGAATGATTGTGTGTACAGTTCCCATAGACAGATGCATCTATTCTGCAAGTTGGCGACAAGTTATCCATCGATTTTCAACATTTTTAGGTCTAACATGAAAGCATTCTTTTAAGTTTACAGTTATTTAGTGCCCAGCTAAAAGAAAAAAAAAAAAAGAAAAAATCACTACCTGGAATTAATTAAGCAAATAGTTAAGAGCCTTCCTTTGGATAATTACTGCATTATTGGATGAAGACGGTTAAGCCGCAAGTTATATAACCCTAACTGATGCAGTGAGTAGCTTATCATTTCTTAATCAACCATGGCAGAAGACACATCCTGTGGTCAGGGCAAAGATGTTACTCAGTTTTAGATAGGTCAAATTATTGTTCTCCATCAAGCAAAGGAGATTGTTGAAAGTGCTAAAAATGGATTAAGAACTGTCTAGCATATAGGATCATGGTGAACCATCATTTTCAAGGAAGAAATGAAGAAAGAAGGAAGAAAAAAAATTTTTTTGGTGAAATAAAAAAAACAAAACAATAAAGCTTACAGCTATGTTTAATAGTCAAAGGCAGAGCGTTTCAACATGCAAGGTGCAAAGAGAACTCAAGGGTTTGGGACTAAACAGCTGTGTAGACTTAAGAAAGATACACATCAGTGATACTTATTGGAAAAAAAGCTTAAATTTTCTAGGGTGCATAAAAAATAGATTGTCGAGCATTGGAAAAAGGTCATGTGATCTGATGAGTCCAGATTTACCCTGTTTCAGGGTGATGGAGGCATCAGGGTAAGAAGAGAGAAGTGACACACCCATCATGCCTAATGCCTACCGTACAAGTCTGTGGGAACAGTGTGATGATGTTGCTTCTGTTGGTCAGGTCTAAGTTCAGCAACGTTATGTGCCCAAAAAGTGAGGTAAGCTGACTACCTGGATATATTGAATCACCAGGTTTTTCCAGCAATGGATGGCACAGGCATATTCCAAGATAAGAATGCTAGGATTCATCGGGCTCAAATTGTGAAAGAGTGGTTCAGGCAGCGCAAGACATCATTTTCACACATGGATTGGCCACCACATCTTAGTCAACAGTCCTTAATCCCATTGAGACTCTTTGGGATGTTCTCGAGAAGGCTTTACACTGTGGTCTGACTCTCCCATCATCAATACAAGATCTTGGAGAGAAATGAATGTGACTCTGGACGGTAATAAATGCTGTGACATTGCATAAGCTTATTAAAATGATGCCATGGCTGTAATCAAAGCAAAAGGTGGTCCAACAAAATATTAGTGTGTGTGACGTTTTTTGGCTGGGCAGTGTATGTACCATAAATCAGTGTGTACGCCCACACACATTATTTTAAAATTTCTATCTTTTAATGCACATTCACTTAAACACCCATACACTGTGCATGAAATTGAAAGCAAAAACAAACAAAAACAATAACTGACTTACCAAAAGAAGAGCTAAGACATGCTCGTAGTACGCTCCATACACTCCGAGGATGGAGAGCAGGATAGTGACCAATCCAAATCCAATGCTGAAGAGCACACTCTGAGTCCCATCCTGAAGGAAAACAGCATAAATACACTATCACGATCTCTTCAAACGTTTTAAATACATGAAAACAGAATGACTCTGAAGATAAACTGTATGAGAAACAGAGCTAAACAACTGAATCTGTAATCTATCAATCATGCAGCAGGTTTATTGTGCTTTTACCTGCCAGTAGTAACCACTTATAACTGGCTCGATCTTAAAAGTGCTTGCCACGATTCCAACCAGAAGCAAGACCACCCCTAAGAACTAAGAATAGAAAGGTAGCAAAAAATAAAATAACCTGCGCAACCGTTACATTTAAAACAACTCCATCAAGACTTGGTGACTTACCCCGAGTAGAATATTGAGAACGATGCACAATCTCCTCATGAAAGCGCTTCCTTTAGCCATTGTGCGCAGAAGAAAAGGGCACTTGTGTTCCTGTTTCCCTTATGATAAATAAGCCGAGGTCCCACGGGTGTTTTTAATGTGGTTCTTGGCTGCGTTGATTCAGTGCTGTTTAAAGATACCTCATCGCAATGTTTTGGTTACACGGGTGGAAAATGACCAAATTTGGCATCCAGAGAGCCTTCCCTGCACTGTCAAGCAAGTCTCCAGGACATTCTTGGCCAGGAGAAATATTCATAGGAGTGTTTCAATTGGACTCACTTCATGACGTCGCTACTCAGAATTCTATTATATAAGAGTGAGGGGAGGTGGAGCTGAGAGTTTCTGGGTGTGTTTCCTCACATTATCAGAAAATCCTAAAAGCTGGGGAGTACACAAACAAACGTTTAGTGCCAGCAGTAATTATCCTGTGTTGAAGGCAATCACACACACACGCGTGCACACACACTGACAAATATGAATACAGTGAATTAATGTAGACTTACAGTATGTCTCCAGTAACATTAAAGGAAACTTATGGCTTTATTTATTTTTTTAAAGATATGGTCACATATATCCTTAAAACCAAAACAAACCAACAAATAAACAAACAAAAACACTCACACATATGTATACATACACACATGCACACATGCATCCGCACACACTTCCCCTAACAACAAACAAATAAACAAACAAAAACACACACAAATGTATACACACACACACACACACACACACACACACACTTGCATGCATGCATGCGCACACACTTCCCCTAACAATAATTAATGTAGCAAAGGAATGTTGTGTCCCCAGTAACCTTAATGGAAACTTATTTAGACTTAATGGATTTTTATTTTTTATTTTTTATTAATTAAAAGCTTTATTTATTTATTAAAAGCTATAGTCACAAAACCCACAAAGCAAAACAAACAAACAAACAAACAAACACATGTCTTACTGTCCTTGTGAGGACTTTCCATTGACAATTATTAATGCAGGAAATGAATGTTACATCCTAGTAATGTTAAAGAAAACTTTTTATTTATTTTTTTATTGTATATTTTTATGATCCTGTCACAAATTAAACCAAAAAAAAAAAGAAATGTAAACAAAAATTGCTTGAGAACCTGCAAAATGTCCCAAAGCCAAATCTGTCAGATATTCTTATCCTTGTGGGGACATTTGGCCTCACTTTGACTTATACCCCTCCATATACTCCTATACTCCTCCCAACTGATCACATAGCAACACGTCACACACACACACACACACACACACACACACACACACACACACACACTCTCTCTCTCTCTCTCTCTCTCTGTGACTGCTGTTTTGAGGTATTTCCATCATTAACTCTTCAGTAAATCTAAATAAATGCTTCTTAAATTCCTTAGACTCTCCCCTCACACACAGAAACAGGAAAAAGAAGAGGAAGAAGAATCACATTTAATGAGTTTTGGTCCATGACCCCGGTATCTGCCAAGATTTGAAGATCTGGCAAGATTTAAATGTTTGTTTGAAAGCCGAAGTGTGCAGACTGTGAATGTGATTTATACGTGTTTAATCTTAGACAAGACAGAATTTGGATTAGATCAGTTGGAAGGTTTGTGTCGAGTTCAAGCAGCAATCACAGACCGGTAACTATTTAACTAACAGGAGCAGAGTGAATTGTGAGGGAGTGCTGACTGGGAAGTGTGAGATTATTATTGCTGAGCTGAGGTTTAATGAATGAGGTTGTATAACTCTCCCTAGCTGGATCACTTACTGTAATGAGACTGAATAACTGTGCAGCCCTGCATTTAGTCATTACTCAACATAGACATGAGGAATAACACAATATATTACAGCTGCAGGATTCAAACTGGGCAAATACAAGACTGTGAGTATTTTAAAAACGAAAACACAAATTGAATTTAAACAACCTCTGTACAGTAAACTACCCTTCCTTAATTTACCACCTGATTAAAACCCACCTTTTGCTTTTCCACCTACCGTGGATACGATTAATTTCAGCTTTAATGTCATTAAGTGGAGTAAATACACAAAGCTAAGGAAACACATTTAGTGCAAAATAGTATATAATAGAATTATATAATTTTGCCTCTTATTCTGCACACTACATTCAAGCTTGCTCTCTGTTTTATGTCAGATATTTATTAAAATTTGTGTGCATGGAGTTTGCATGTTCTCCCTGTGCTTGGTGGGTTTACTCGGGATATTCCGGTTTCCTTCCAGAGTCTAAAGACATACAGATTAAGCAAATTAATGTTTCCAAGTTGCCCGAAATATGTGAATGAGTGTGTGCGTGCTTGTTCCCTGGGATGAACCGGCACCCCATCCAGGGTGTAACAGAGTCCCCAGGAATAGGCTTCAGGCCTCGCATGACCCTGTACAGGATAAGCAGGACAGAGAATGAGAGATACTGTATTCTTTGATGTTTTGTATATTATTGTTTATTTTTATTTTCATCATTGCATGTGTACAATGTCCTTGGGCACCTTGAAAGGCACATATAAGTTAAAACTTATTATGTTTTTGTGCCTTTTTTGTACCTTTTTATGAAATATCAGCCTGGAAAAATGAGATCGGGGTCAATAAAAGTGAAATGATTAATCCATGTGATTAAAAGATATGTTTGGAAAGTATGCCACTTTCCAAAAAAATATGATGCTTTTGAGTAATCTATAATTATATTTCATATTTTTCTGGAGTCCATAAATTTGCAACTTGATAACATGCTGTTCCAAAAGATCTATGTAGACTTTCATAAACTAAGATTAGTATTGTTGAATGGTTCAACTTTTGACTAAACACTTTTGTCTTCCATTCTGTTTAACGTTATCATTTGGCACGAAATTAATATTTAAAAAAAAATACAGAGTCAGGCAAAAAATATATATACACACTTCGGGAAAAGAAAAATAGTATGATTATATTAATATAATATTAATAATATTATCATATATATTAATACTGTATATAATGTATAGCGATTTTATTTTTATTTTTTTCTGAAGTTTTTTTTTTGGCTGACTATATATAAGTATTTCCTGTTATCATACTTTTTTTTGGGCAGGTCAGACAGGGTTCAGCCTTAATTTATCCATCCATCAATTATCTGTACAGCTTATCTTGTGCAGAGTCACAGGGGCTCTGGATCCTATTCCGGGTAAGTCAGGGCAATAGGCAGGGTACTTCCTCAGTGGGGTGATAACCCATGGCAGGGCACAAAAACACACACTCACGCTCCCAATCACACAATACGGGCAATTTGGTAAAGCAAACTGGATTAACTGGAGGAAACCCACCAAACATGGGACAAAAGATTACATACACGAGTTGACTGTCTTTGAGATTTCATGACAGAATGACATCTGATTGGCCAACTGTCATAAAACAGAACATTAGAGTATTGATAACATAAGAAAGTTCAAGCAACTCATCCAAGATCTCAACAAAAATGATGGACCTCTATAAGTCCAGTCTCAACTCATGAGCAACTTCCAAACAATTAAAGATACCATGAGCATCTCTACGTGTAAAAAAAAATTATATACAAATCTTGCAATCACACAGTCATTGAATCATTTAGGACAGCGGCACAAATGAATTAAGAACTTTGATGTGTGAAGCATGGGAGTAGCAGCATCCTGTTGTTAAGGTGTTTTTGCTGGAAAAGGGGTTGGTGTGCTTAGAAAATCGATGGCATCATGAGGAGGGAGGATTGTTGAGAACTACTGAAGCTCCTCAAGACAAGCAAAGTAAAAGAATTGGAGTGACAATCACGAAACACTGACCTGAATCCCTCTGAAAATATGAGGACGGGAAGCATGTCTGAGTAAGGAGGCCCAAAATCCTGACTGAGTTACACCAGCTCTGAATGACGAATGAGGTGAATTCCAGTATTTATAAGTGTTGTGAGTAGCTAGCGTAAGTACAGTACATGTAAACTCACTCACTCATTTTCTATACTGCTTGTCCTGTCCAGGGTCGCAGGAGGCCTGGAACCTCTCACATCACTAAGCATTAGAGCGTTATAGACCATATGGGCCAATCTATCACAGTATGTATGTAAACTTTCGATATCAGTTGTATATATTGTGACAAAAAAAACTTTAAAGTTGCTTATTAGACTTTTTTTTTTTTAAGACACATGGCCCACATAAAAGCCAAAATTCAATACCAATTTCCTCAGTAGTCAGCAGGGGGCAGAAAAACACAAGTGAGTCATACTGTATACGCCAGTGGTTCTCAACCTTATTCCTGGATATTTTAGTGTTTTCCCAGCTGTACCACATTCACTTCAATTAATAATGTGTACTTTAGGTGTGCTGGGAGCCGAGAAAACACTAAAAACACAATATATTGAGAACCACTGATATACTGTACACCATAACATAATAGCATTACCATTGGAACCACCTAGGTTTTGGGTTTCCCTTGTCCCATCAGATGGGCTCTCTGGCCCCTTTGGGTTTGACTCCTCACGGACTCTGGGGGTCTGCTGTGGTGTCTGTGGTGTCTGTGGGTCTGCTGTGGTGTCTGGCACCAGGACGTTGCCAGTGGGTTCTCTGGGTTGCAGGGTGGGGCCTCCGTGGATCAGACTTGTTTGTCCAGCGCATCTCATAGGTGCTGGATTATATTTGGATCTTGGGAGTTTGGAAGCCAGGTCGGCGGCCATTGGCTCTTTGCGTGTTGGGCCTTGTACACAACACACTAAGTGGAACTGTGTGTCATTTTGCCTTTCTCTGATGGCCAGCATTGATATTTTTGAAATTTTTTGCTGCATTGGGTTTTCTGTGGCATCGGACCAGACATGTTGGCCTTTGGTCCCCACAGTCATGGGTGAGCCTTGGGTGACCATGATCCTATCACCAGTTTGCTGGTGTAAAGTTGATGATCAGTGTTGTTCATTTCACCTGTCACAGTGTGGAGTAAATTTATATTCACTTTATATTGTATTCCTACAGTTTGATAGAAGATCAGATAGTCACTCTGTTGTATCACACATGCATATAATTTAAAATAAAATGTTTGACATATTGCTTGACACAGCTGTCTAGACGTTTTATAGCGAGTCAGCACAAGGACTTGGCAGGTTGATAACTGTCATGGTGTGAATGCGACCACAAAGATAGATGGCAATAGCAACAAAAATCCCCTGACAATGAGACGTACTGTAGCTGCACAAGCTCTATAAACCTAGATACCTCTTTCTTCTTTCTCAGACCAAACCTTATTTTTACTTAAGGTCTTACCAGAAAGTATATACTGTATACAGTATATCATTCTATTAGCATATACGGAGTGTGTATGATCCAGTTAGTTGTTTGAGTATTTTTGTGTCCTAGTATCAATTGGGTTATGATTACTTCCTCTCTCTGGTTCCTGCCATTCTCTTATACAGATACATACACATTTCTGTATACAGTACAAGTATCCTCCTGTATCACCCGTGTTCCAATATTTTCAATAGATTTTGTGCATATGATCCTTAAGTACTTTCTTCACTTCAGACCTGATGAATGGAATTTCTAATTGATCTCCAGACTCTTATTATACAGTTTCAATAGTGTATGTAATATTTCAAAAAGTATACCATGCCTACATGATAAACATTCTGACCCCATGCTGGTAAGTGCTGCCAAGATGTTAGATATAATTATGACAATGTGTTGATAGTTTTCTTCGATAGTTTGTCTTTAATTCAATGATGATAGTGATATTTTTGTCATACACTGATATTTGATCTGTTGTTCTCTTTTGACCAGCTAAGTTGATGATGAATGCTGCACCTGTGTGTCCTGATCCAGGGTTTTTTGAACCATTTGTATAGGAATGGGAAAACTAATCACATACAAATATTTAAAAGAACCCAGATCAGGAAAAATGTAGGTTTTGTACAGGTACTGTTACACATCTTGGAAGCACCACAGAAATGTATTTGAGTTTCTGTTATAGAATTATACCTATGGATGGCATAAATAATTGAATAGAGTTATATACTATTTCTGCAGAAAACACTAATCTAAACAATTCTAATCCTCAGAAATACGCTTGACGTCAAAAGTTTATATACACCATAGTCAAATACACCAGATCTTGTGGATCAGATGATCGCATGTGGTGACCCCTAGGGGTAAAAAGGGACAAAGCCCAAGAAAAAGAATCCTAGGAAGCATTCCATGTGAATATAAAAAATCAGAATAATAGTACAGAGAAAAATTCATTTCAACTTTTATTTCTTTCATCTCATTCCCAGTGGGATGGAAGTCAACATACACTTAGATGATATTTTTATCATTGCCTTTAATTAAATTCTTTAACTTGGGTCAAGTGTTTCGAGTAGTCTTTCACGAGCTTCTTACAATAACTTCTGACAGAATTGGTACAGTATAACCCCAGCTCGGTATGAGAAACAATTTTTAGTTGTTATATAAAGATGACTTTTGAAGCATTTATTTTCAAATAAGACTGAGCGTCTTAGAATCGGAAGACTGCGACACTACATCCTAATTAAGAAGAAATCCATGAATAAAGTATTGCAACTAATCATGTTTTCCTTCCTCTTTTAAGTCTCCCTAGCTTTAAAGTGGGAACAGTGGGATTAAACATAGTATAGACAAACAAGTTAAGAACAAATTCCTCATCAATTTACAACTCATGCATGCTTTTATACTGCAATTTAATATTTGTTGGCTCTCCAAGCAAGAAAAATGTCACAAAATTATTAATAGGTGCTTAATGCTTGCAGACAAAGTAGACATAAATAATGACTGTTTCAGTTTTTACGAGCATTTCTTAACAACATTACCTTACAATAATAATTAAAAAAAAAATTCCACCCTCAATAACTGCACTTTGTTAAGTTTGCTAACAGTGAAGTCGAAGTGCATCTGGCTGCAGTTTGTTGGTGGCATGACAGCAGCCTCAACTTATTGGTTAATCCTTCTTTTCTTTTCTTTTTTTAACCAATAATAGCTAATTTCACCCTGGCTTCCCTTGGCACAGTTCTGACAAATCACAGTTTGATAATGATAGGAAGATTTTATCTGATTGGCCTGATCTGACATGGTGGTAAAAGTGCAATACCGAGTTTCACCACACATTCACCACTGTTTCACGCACTGTGTGAAAATACGTACACAAATGCTTAGCGAAAACAGAGATGACAAAACAATTTGTGCAGTTTTATAAGGAAATTAGCTATTACGTTTTACGTATATCCTGCAGATCCACACACAGATCTTCTGAGAACTTTGACTGTTGCACCTGATTGTTTCTTACATGCAAAACCCAGCAACTTCCTTTTTTCTTGTTGTTGTTATTGTAGTTTGTTGGTTTGCTTATAAGATTTACTTTTAATAAAGCGTCTTAATTTTTTTTTTTTATTAGTGGTGCTTGTGAAGCATCACTTGTATTATCATGCAGGCTTATTTCTTCTTTTTCCCCCTTCTTCTTCCATACAATATTTGGTGTGTAACGAAAGGTGCCCAAATTTGCCCCATTGACATATTATGATGAAGGTACTCCCCGTTAAAAAAGGAAGTGCTCACAGTTGCATTCCATACAATGGTAACTTTTATAGGAACTTTAAAACTGAACCTAACTGTGGATCCCACTGTCATAGAGAGATGGGCGTGGGCTCATTTTAATCAGGCAACCAATCAGTATCACCTCAGGATCATTGTGAAGCTGTCGAGCCACGCCCTAGCAACCACGTTCTAGCACCTTAGCAACCTGCCATTATAAAAGGCCCAGACGTCCGAGTTGTGCCACGGCAAACACCACTCACATTTACTGCAGAAAATGTACCTGTCTAGTTTTCATTGTTATAGTGAAATCCCATACCAGAAAAGTTTACCAAATCAACAATCACATATTCTCATAGTTAAATAATGATGATGCATTAAAACGTTTTCTCTGTTTATTAATAGCCCAATTGCAAAGTGTTACTATAGTTACCATACGGTAATAAACACACCTAGTCTCAGAGCCATCATTATATCATTTCAATAATCAGTTTTTGTATACAAAAAAAATGAACTACTCTACACATTACTGTTATCCTGTTTGAGCAGCCTTCTTCCAACATCGTATTCTGCAACACGCTTTACCTCCTGCTCCTGCGCTTCTTTTGCACTAGTCTTGTAGCGCCGCCTCTTACGTTCTGTATGTCCTGAAGCGCCGCAATGTAAGTCCTGTAGCGCTTAACCTCCTGATCCCTATAATCTATAGGTAAAGTGTCGTTCCAAAGAGTCAGTGTTGGGTCTGAAATCATAAGGTCTAAAACCCTCTGTGCCTCGGCCTTGTAGTACTCGAGCTGCTGCTCTAGAGACAGAGGGCTGGGGAAGGATGGTATGACTGGAGGGCAAAGTGCTTCCATGTCATGTGAAACAGAAGTGAGTGGAGGAGCAGAGTAACGGGCAGCGATGCGATTAATGATTGCAACCCAAGATGTCTGTTCTGCGTCGTCCTCAGCCTGAAAGAAGAAGAGTCTGGAGTCTGGGGTCATGAGGCACAGCATATGGGGTCTCTTTTTGTGATCCAGAGGGTACGCCACAGCATGATGCAGATTAATGGCGTTCTTGTTGTCTGTCTCGCAAGTGTCTGATGTATCTTTTTGCAAATACAGAACCATGCCTTTTAGAACTGCAGTAAACAGCCTCCATGCTCTCTGGCGCTTTATGGTTTTTATCCCATCTTTGTCCAAAACTCTTTTGCAGATGAGATTTCCTGTTTTGTGGACGGCGGTTGTAGGATTGTTCTCAGTCCCAAGTGTTGAACTGCAGCCAGGATCCTCTGGTACCGAGGTTTCGTTTTCCTCCTCAGTCTGCGATCTTGTTCTTACTCTGATCTCTTCAAATGGATTCGTTTTGTTCTCAGAGAACATAATTAATTTTAACTGATTGTAACGACACCCGTACTTGTGACCTGCGCTATTCACTATAAATTCGTCACCAGTCTGTCATTTCATTTATGTAACAAGAGAATCAGTGAGAAACCAGCTGTGATTAAAAATGCATGCGCTATGTATATATGCGTCCTGTTTGTGACATCATCACCCACGTCACAGCACCATGACGCCGTTTCAAATCCAGCCATTCGATGACATCATCGAGGCGGACTGTGGCCCTCTTGTGCATGATTGTGCATTTCGGACAGACCACTCGGACAGACCACTCGGACAATTCCAGACACTGACTACAATCACTTGGTCACAGTGGTTACTAGCTTTAGCTGGGTAGATATTTACATGTCCTACAATTATTTGGCTTACATCCTCTCATATTTCTTCTTATTCTTTGTTATTTTTGTCTGACTTAGCCAAATATAATTTCAGTAACTCGAAGTCTGAGCTGCCTCTCTGTGGAGCTCGTCTCCAGACAGAACATGTGCTGTTCACCTGCTGTTTGTCCAGTCACGTGTTTATTACCTGGAACTTGTGATTGCCAATTGAGGCTCCATGAAGCAAGAAGAGGCTTCAAAGCTGATTAATTTGACAAACGTTTCATTACTTGAACCCTCATTTATCACACAATTCCATAGCGCCCCCTACTGCTGAAACATGCATTACAGCATAATCAACCGTTGTCCAAGGACACACACTCTTCTCCTTGCATTCACTGGGATTCAGTTAAAAACTTGTCTCAGTGATGACAATGTCAATGGCATTGTAAAAAAAAAATAAAGGATGAACATAAACCCAAATGAAAAGGTGTGACGTTTGTGTTCAGTGCTTATGTGATGGGACTTGCTATTGAAACCGCAGAGTTCATGATACAACAGGGACAAAAAAAAAAAAAAAGTGTATTTTTATTTATAAAAAGAATCTACTGTGATTGGCAGTCTTCCTTCTTAAACACACCCTCTCACATGGAAATGAGGATCCAGGTGTGGATGAAGATGCTCACTCCAGTATTCAAGTGGATCCCCAGTTCATGGAATGCTTGTCTCAGCCAAATACCAGTCCACTTAATACAATTTCAATTGTGCAATAGGGTGTCTTTCTGCCACAAGTACTTCACATTTAATTAAATAAATACGCAATATGAGCAAAAATGCACATAATATTTTTCACAGTTATAGTGAACATACAAAGTAACAACCATTAAGATGCACTTTACCTTTAAAAAAAGTAAAAAATAAATCTGTTATGTCGGAGAAATTAACAAGGAACATTTCTAATGACACTCGCATGAGCGCACATACATAACGACAGGTTGAAACAGAGAGGGAGAAAATGGATCTTTCACCTCTCTAATGAGACTTGCTTTTGCTTTACGGGAGCACACATGTGTGTTATAAGAAACAGTACACGTGCGCTGTACACGCGCTTACAAACACAAAATATAATATGTTTTACGCGCACACAAAAATATACTTAAGTATATTTGGCCTAAACTGACAAGTATACAGAGATATACTCAGCAAAAAAAGAAACGTCCCTTTTTCAGGACTGTGTATTTCAACAATAATGTTGTAAAAATCCAA
>JAQMYJ010000004.1:20117616-20136518 GCA_030014305.1 Clarias laeviceps
TCTGACTATTTTGATTCATACACATTCACATTCCATACAAACTTAAATAATTCTTTTGATTGTGTAAAGCTGCTTTGTTAAAAGCGCTATACAAATAAAATTGAATTGAATTGAATTGCTGCAGTAATTCATGCGGAGGATGCCCCGGCCAAGTATTGAGAGCTGTACATGTCCAATGTCTCCGTCCAAATCTTTATCAGTCTTAAGTAATATTCAAATTTTCTAAAAATACTGGATTTTGGGTTTTCATTAGCAGTAAGCCATAATCATCAAAATTAGAAGAAATGAACACTTGAAATATATCAGTCTGTGTGTAATGAATCTATATAATGTATGAGTTTCACTTTTTGAATTGAATTACTGAAATGAATCAACTTTTCGATGATATTCTAATTTATTAAGATACACCTGTATATGACCCATGTTCGCTGATGGAAGTATATCTTCTAGTCATATTCCCTTGACTACATGCAGTACAGTTTTGTGCTACAGTGTGTGTGTCTTCTGATTGAGTTTAACATTGCTGTTCGTGTGGCCATGACTCTTCTGATGATGATCTTGTTTGTCCTCCTAGGTAATAAAATTGATCTGGAAAAAGAGAGACATGTTTCAGTGGAAGAGGCTGAGTCGTACGTATATTATATTTATTAAAATTGTTTAGACAAATATTAATAAATAAATTATAAATCAAGACTAAAGGAGGATTTTTGAGTGATTTTTAAAAACGCTTTAAATTTTTTTTCCCCACAGGTACGCAGAGTCAGTCGGAGCGAAACACTATCACACGTCAGCGAAATTAAACAAAGGAATCGAAGAACTGTTCCTCGACTTGTGTAAAAGTAAGTGCTGTTTCGTTTCCTGATGAGACGCATCATTTCAGTTGGTATGAAATATATTAGTGTCTCGAGCAAGACTTTCAATCAGTCGCGTTACGGGGTAGGCAGTTTGTCTGGTTAATGGTACGTCTCCGCCTCCTGATCGACTGACGGCTGCAGTCTGCCTCGTGTCCATTTGCGTCTAAAACTGTTTTTTTACACTTCATTTACATCATCTTTCCTGGACCTCACCCCCTGGTTTGGGACTTTCCAGGTCAATTTTTTTTTTCTCATCATTTCAGCCGTGTGAGATTTACCTGTTATGGTTTTCTTTTTTTCTTTTTTCTTTTTTTAAATAATCAACACGTACACGATTGACAAATCAATATGCCTTTTTCACATCTTCTGAAGAGAGAGAGCGACAGTGCACCCTGTGACAAAGCCCGCCTTCTGCTTTACGATTGGTTACAAGAATCTTCAGTTGGTTTCAAGAACTCTTCAGTCTCTCCTGTGATTGGTTGGATGCGAGACGATCCTTGGGACTGGAACTGTAGCACAGTTTAGCTAGTGCTGCTCTGACTCCGTCTCAGTCTGAAACACTTCTACACTTTTACGTATCATTAAAGTTATTTTTATAATAATCTTTATAAATAAATAAATTAATATTATGTTATTGTATCCTACGTTGTAATATTGTGCGTGTCTATGTCAATACAATTAATCAAGGAGGTAAGATTGCTACAGCAACTTTTTTTTCCCCGGAATTTATTCCAATTCTAAACAGATTTAGCAAATAATTTGCTCCTACCACACCGTGTATGCTGTGAATAGTTTGGAGCACCACCTGGAGGATTGTAGAGGAACTGCAACGTTCTATCACCTCATATGCATTTTGGCATTTGGCATACATATGTGTATTATGTAAATAATGCAAACATACACTACCGCTCAGAAGTGTGGGATCACTTTCTAACTCCATGCTCTAATCTGAGGTGCTGTTTGTTTCTGAGGCTGGTAACTCCTAAATGAACTTAAAAAATAACAAAAATGAACTTAAAATAACACCTGACTGTTGTAGTTGTTACATAATTACTTAATTCCATATGTGTTATTTCATAGTTTCGAAATCCCCAGTATGGTTGTAGAATGTAGAAAATAAATCACTAAACAAAAACAAACAAATTCGCAAGTGATCCCAAACTTTTGAATGCTAGTGTGTGTGTGTGTGTGTGTGTGTGTGTGTGTGTGTGTGTGTGTGTGTATATATATATATATTTTTATTTATTTTTTTTGTTTTGAAAAAAAAAATCTACCTTGTAGTCAGTGTGGCGATACATGAATTGCCACACAAAAAGACCCTCAATACATAACGATGCAGTTGCAATGCCGTTTTTATTTGGGTCAAACTTTTACACACACATTAGTACAAGATTTAAATCAAATAAAAATTTTATTTGTTTGTCACATACACAGTACGATATGCAGTGAAATGCTTATATGACCGCCCGTGACCTTAAAAATAAAAGCTTATAGATAAGAAATAACTATGAATAAAAAAGAAATACAATAGAAAAGAAATTTAACTAGGATAAAATAAAATAAAAATTAAATAAAAATAAATAAATTATTAAATTAAAATAAATTAAACGAAGTCCGTTTGGTCTTTCTCTCTCATACTTTGCGCTTTCACAACGTGTAGGAATGATGGAGACGGCGCAGGCGGAGGAGAGGTCCAAGGGAAACGGGACAAGCCACACGAGCACAGGGCGGAGAGGCGTTCAGATCATCGACGACGAACCACAAGCCGCCGCTGCAGCCGGAGGGTGCTGTTCATCAGGCTAGGACACTCCGCTCCCCCCTCCCCCCCTCTCTCTTTTTCTTCAAAAGTACTGGTACTCTTCATCCATCTCTCGCGCACTCTGCTCTGTAACACTGATGGGTTCAGCAGTGATTAGTTTTCCTGTTGACTGCAAAGTTGGAATACAACATCTAATGGATCTTATCTGTTGTTTGTTAAGTGAGGTCTCTCTCTCTCTCTCTCTCTCTCTCTCTCTCTCTCTCTCTCCCTCCCCCTCCCCCCCACGTACACATATGCTCTTTCTAAATATTTGAGCACGCACTAAGATCTGATTTTCTAAGCTTTTTTTTTGTCGTTGTTGTTGTTCCTGTTGTTGTTGTACATGTTGGGTTGATTTTCCATTTTTCTTTTACTCAAACGCTTAAAGAAAGTAAAGTCCCCGTTATTTAATAACTTAAACCTGCACACTGAACCCCGCCGTCCGCTGTACCCGTCATTAGTACTTACTGAGCTTTCTGTCTTTCTGTCTCCATCCTCACCCATGCGAATTCATCGTTACCTAATCAGAAGTTTTATTAAACTTGCTCTCTTGTTGGTTTCGGACTTGTATGTACCAGATCAAGCAAAACTACACACGTTAACACAGTATGTTATTATTTTATCCGCTTTTACACCTTGTTTTGGGGGAAACTCGAACACCTAGCCACTTGGAAAAGTGTTCAGGACTGTGTTAATGGTGAGAGAGGACGAAGAAGGATTCTGTTAAAGTAGCGGCACAGGAAAGGAAAAATAACCGACGCAGTTTAAGTATTCAAGGCTTTATTAGGGAGCACAGGGCTGTTTTTGTCCACACTACTATGTTTCAGAGTTATGCGTAGCTCATGTCTAATGTTTCTTTACCTTCAGGTTTGTTTTCTATGAAAGCATGCAGATTTATCACATCTGACCTTTCATTATTAATAACCCTCTTTACCTTTTATTTAATTGCCAAGACTAAATTCCTTAATCTGATTATAGGCCAAGAATTAAAAATATTCTAATTTTGTATTGTATTATACAATACAAGGGTGTTCAAGTCAAACCGGGACTTTTGATTGCACTGTATAACAGAACGCAGTTCTGAAAGTAAAAACTCCCTTTATTTCTCTATATAATCTCCTGCTACACTAACGCACTTATCCCAGAGTTTCACTGGTGCTTGGATACCATCAAAATAGAAATTTTTCCCCGGATCATCATTCAAGAAAGTACGGCCTTCTTTAAAACATTTGCACCATTAAAATATTGTCTCATAATCGTACTGTGCTTGAAATCTCGTGTAAACATCAACCGGTTCTACACCTTTATTCACCATTTGTGAAATGTCACCACAAGTCCCGGTTTGACTTGAACAACCCAACATAGTTTCTATGTTGAACAACCCAACATAGTTTCATGCTCGAGTGCCATGTGTGAAGACGGTTATCTAGATCGTACTGAAAGTGTTTTAGATTGCTTAGTTCCTGCTGTATGTCATATATATATAATTATACTGAAATGTGAGTATATCTTTCAGATTGATTTGATTCATTTGAAAGGAAATGAGGTGTGAAGTTGCTTTGCTTTTGGAACGGTTCAAATACAGAATGTGTAACTTGGAATGAGAGAAATTATTATTATTATTTTTTTTGGTTGTTTGTGTGTGGATTTTTTTTTTTTTTTAAATACAGCATTTGACAAATTTTTTGATTGGGAGTCTGAATATTTTTCCAAGTGGCTGTCAGTGTCGTGTATAATAGTTAAATGATTGTAAAGTGAAGAATACCAATTATGGGTGAAAGCACATTATTGGAAGTTTATTTTTATTTTTATTTAACTGCTTCTGTCATGTGTTTTGTAATAGAACAATTATAAAAAAAAAATAATAATCAGTTCTTAGGTGTCAAACGCATGGTCATTATTTAAAATTTTTATATTTATATTATATTGCTCTGTCACTTTATTAGGAACACCCCTTGGCTGAGTTCTGTGTTGAGAACATAATATTAATTTGATTTGAGATTCAAACCCATGCTGACTTTCCTTCACGATGCAGTTCGGCAAGATGTTTGAGCCGCACATCCCTCCTACGGGTCTCCTGTTCATCTACAGTCCAAGTCAAGAGAATTCGGTGTTACATTTTTGGATTCACACTGACATGGTGCAGTAGTCATTATAAAATGGGTAAATTATAGCCATAAATGGATGTATGTGGTCAGGAACAATACTGTGAAGCTCTGTCCTTAAAAACATCAGATTTCCCCACAGCATTACACCAACACCACCACCAGCTGGAAAGGTTGACACGAGGCGGGTTGGGATTCCTGGATTTGTGTTGTTGAAATCAGATTCTCATCAGAAATTTATTCTTTAGCAGTTCTACAACCTAATATGTTTTTTTTTATTATTATTCTTTTAAAATTCATATACATGATGTGTACAGGTCTTCATAATAGTATAAAGGTACTGGTAAGTCTATTTTTATATATATATTTTTATATATACTGTATATTTTGCATTTGGCTCATGACTAAAATACATCACAAATGCTCTTTATGGTAAAATTAAGCAGCATAGCATCTCCAATAAACTAGGCTTAAGATTAAGCAGTTTATAACTGGTCTCTCTATAAGTGGTGATCTCAATGTAATGTCGTTACCATGGCGATCTGTTAATGGAGTAAAGTTGACATGAACAAGATGGTTATTTCCTTAAATGTGTCCTAAGGAAACAGGAAACGTGGATAAAACGGGTCATAAGCTAGTCTTTTTAATTTTTTTATTTTTTTTTTAGCTTTACTCATTTTTATCCTCTAGCCGTCACCCGGGTTGACCAGACAAATGATTTCTGCATATAAGGTTCAGGATTCCAGACGTCAGGACAGAACAAATACATCAGCTGTGTTCATCGCTTTGTACTTGTTAAAGCTTTGAAGAAAGTTCTGAGAGAGAAATCTGTAATACATTGTGACATGGATAAGCTTATTTATTCCCTAGTTTTAGAAAGTTAGGAAAATTAACTGAAAGTCTATATTCAGGTATATATATATATATATATAATCAGTGCTAATTAACAGTTCCTAATCATTTATATTTAAAAATATATGTACATCTGAAATGTCTCGCCATCCCATCAGTCTGTTAAAGCTTTCTGAGAGTCAAGACACACATTACAGCAATGCTAGATGCAGAAAGGCATTTGATCAAAGAGCCTGGACTTTCCCAATGGCGTGATATTATTGTTTTCTTCAAAATAGAGGTTCTGGGAAGTCTTGGAGTCATGGATCACTTGGCGCAAAAGTCTCTGTGATTAATATTAGAATAATCTCATAAATGTGGGGACCATCCAGGGTGCTTCATCTCACTGCCTCTGTTCGCTTTATGTAAGTAAACTGGAAGACAAACAAGGGTTTACAGGGCTAACTGGATTGTCACGTTCCATACATCCAAAATCATATCACAGTTCTTGAAGGCGTGTGTCACATTATATAAACATTTACAGTCATGTGTAAAAGTTAGTGCGCCCTCTTTTTGTGTAAAACAAGAAAAATGATCAGATCATGGCAAGTCTTAGTATTAGGCAAATACATCCTCAGACAAACAACAAAAAAATGTTTTTTCACTGTGCTGTTATTTATTTAACAAAAATGAAATAAAAAAAACAACACATGGGCGATTTTAATGCAATCTTAAGGAATAGTTCCCCAGGCTTCCTTAGAGGGCTGTTTTTGGCAAGTTTCTGTCTTACAATTTTTTTGTACCTGAGCAGTTTCTGAGGAATGTTTTTGCTTGTTAAGCCTCACAGTGACCTATAAATCATTCAAGCATAAAACAACATCTAACTGAAGGCATGAACCAGTGAGAAACAGGTGCAGATGATGACAGATGATCAGGCTGGTGATTAGCATACTGGTGATGCTGAATGATGAGTCGTTGGAACAGACGAGATGGGAAATGAGGTTGCTGCTGAGGATGTTACATAAACAACTTATTTTAAAATTGTATCCCATTTCTTCAATATACATCATTAAATTGAATTTAATATGAAGAAATGAGGTTGTCTCAAGATGTTTCCACAGCACTGTATATCGCTGATCTTTCTGAATTTTTTTTTAGCAAAATTACATTAAAATTTTTTTTATAATACTTTATATGATGTTTAATATTAAGTGTGGGGGGAAAATATGTAAAAATTATTGTATGATTGAGGACATTTTAAGTACTTTATAATAATAAAAGAGTAACATGTGTATTTTAGAGGCCAGCCCAAAAACAATAAACGCAAAATCAGGAAAATCACATACGTGAGCGTACATTTGACTTCCAGGATGTAGGAACTCTGCAAACTTCAAACAGCTGGCAGCATTAACCAGAATCACATTTATTCACAATGACTGCAGTTGAACTTTAAAGGTTTTTTAGCTATAACACAGACTTTTCCTGTACAGAAATACAGGACATATAATCAAGGATTTAAATGTTAAAAGCTCTGGAGGACTAGTAGATCCTAAATTGTGTATTTTTTAAATGTTTCTCTTGCAGCTGTACAGTGTTGTAGTATTAACAGGTTTGATTCCTGCTTCGGGGGTGTGTGCATGGAGTTTGCATGTTCTCGTGCTTTTGGGTTTTCTCAGGGTTTCCTCCCACAGTCCAAAAACATGCAGGTTAGGTTAATTGGCATTCACAAATTGCCCGTAGTGTGTGAATGGCCTGCAGTGGACTGTCCAGGGTGTATCCTGCCTTGTGGCCCGAGTCCCTGTGATGACCCTGTACATGATAAGCGCTATAGAGAATGAATGAGTGACAAATTTTCTCTTTTGCACAGTCCATGGATGGACTAGACATCAATTAAAAACTGTGACTTTCTTAGACCTGAAAATAAAAGCCTATCATTCTTACAGCTTGGTGGAAAAAGTTCACACTGACACAACACACAAATACATCGGACACAATTTATTATGCAGCTAAAGGTTGTAACTCGACTAGGAAAAGCCCAAGAAGATGCCACGCTCAACTCTGGACCTCAGGACGGTCTCCTCAACGTCAAGTTCAGTCACTGATGTCAAATCAGCATGTCTGCTCTTAGCGTGAACGGTTAACACATCTGCATATCTTATCTTTACATGAGCAGTTAACACAGACAAACTAACTTGTTGCTAACAACCAATGGACATCGAACAGGACACAATTCTGAGCTCTGACTTCCTGATTTTGAGATAAGTCTCCAAGAAAATAAAAACAATCACATCATACTCATCACCTTTGATTGTTGTGCTTTTCTCTCATTAGCTACATTTTTTCTTCAAACAAATGGAAAACGTTCCAGTTAAAGATTCCAGCTTAGCTTTTAATATCTGATCAGATGTATATTAACATGCTCAACGCATTTAAACCCTCTGAGGTCTGAGGCCTTTCTAAAGACCTGCCGTGATTCAGCACTCTTCTTAAATTTGTGTAAATTTCAAATATTTACCAGTGTAGTAGTTAATGCATTTTCTTTATTTACACAGAGCACAAACTGGGTTTTCATAATGCGACTGATGTAAATATGTTAGATTCTTGTCCAACTTTTACACATACAAAAAATATAATTTTGAACCCTAGAAGAAAAATTGTGAGAATGGAGAATAAACAAACCTGGCGGATTGTTTTCAACACAGAATTCAAGTCTTGGGTGTTTGCCCATAGCAAAATAACTAAATTATAACACTCTGAAAGACCTTTTATTTGGTGTAGAGTGACTGATGTGCCTAACTTATTTCAGCAGAGCCTCTGTGTCACTGAATAATCCACGACTTTTGATTAATATGTAAGAGCTATTGACAACTGCCTCAGGTGACAGGTTTCAAACAGTGTTCGCTCTGTGTTTTAACCCACATGGCGAGCGAAGACATACAGTATAGACGTGTACATGCATGCTGTTTCAGAGGACAGGTACATCCATGTTAGAGTCAGATAAAAGTTACTTGTAATCATGAGTGTGAACCGTCATGACCCGGCATTCAAATCTAATCTGACTGAAAAATAAAATTGAATTGAACGAAGTGGAAGTGGCTTGTAACGTGAACGTGAACATAGTCATTCAAATGATCAGCTTCTTTTACACATAAACACGCTGCTTCCCCATGGTTGGATCCTAAGTTCATCCTGTTTTTCCAGGGTTTCCTCCATTCACATGCACCATGACCATTTAACTTCATAAACTCTAAACGCTTCGTAGGAGTTGTGCACAAATACACCTTCAGGGTGTTCCAACTAGAGAGCACCGTGGAGTTGGTATTCAAGCAGAGATCTTACGAGCTGATGAAAAGTCACCTATGGTCGTGTTAACCGCACTGTGAGGCTGATAACTGATCTCAGCTCACGACATTGTATGACTTTAACATTGTTAGTCTTTTGGCTGCTTTGGATGTTGTGGTTGGTGTTGTGGATGGTTCGCACAATAACTTGGCACCGGATGCCCTTCCTGATGCAACCCTCCCATGATACAGTAGGCAAGAAACCTACAGTTAAAAAAATAAAGTGTATTTAGCATCAGAGAATGTCAACTTTCTTCACTTAACTTTACCTTCAATAAACAACAGTGTTAGCTAACCTGTCTTTGCCGCAATAATATGAGCAATAATATGAGAAAACAGATCATTTCTGGTTTGGTGAGAAGATGAACAGAAGCATAACCAGAGATATTATCACGTGAGAGTTTCATGCATGAAGGAATGACACCTCCACCCTGGGGTTTTACAGTTTCCTCCTACTGACTAACAAACGTTATGGCTTGTGTAATAAATTGGTCATATGTGTGAGAGAGTCTGTGAACGTGTGTATGTTTGTGGTGAATTCCACAAAGTCTATCACGATAAGCCCTGGTTGAACCACAGTGTTGCCAGATTTAGCCCAAAATCTGCAATGCTGCAACCACACGTACAGTAGGAGCACCACACGTCAGTAAGCATCCAAAATCATGAAGTCAGAAGCAGGAACACAGAACAACAATGCAAAACCACTACCTACTGGACGGGAGTGAGGATTAGAGAAGCGCTCAGCATGGGAACACTCCTTCAATCCACTTGTTAAAAAAAACAAAACAAAAAAACACCACAACCACAGCAGGTCAGTGCCCAATGACATCGAAGTGGGTATGTCTGTCCATCAACGTCATGATGACTGATTGGCTCTAGTCTAGATTTGGTTTCAAATTAGTTTGAAATGAATGATTGAAAAAAAAGTGACGCTCATCTCAAACCAGCACAAATTGTGTTTACCTGCTTATACCAGTTAAAACCACCCAATTTGGTCAGAACCCACAGAACCCGGCATCAATGCTGCACCGTAACCCTGACCATAAATGAATAAAAAAATCGATAGAAGCATGTACAGGATAATAAGTTTTATTTTAAACATTTACTCACAAATTAGACAGACACTTTTATTCAACTTGACTAACAAATGAAGCAAGATATATAATCCCAGTATGCATAGCAGAGCCTTCAAGGTTTAAGGGCTGTACATGATTGCCCATCTGTAACTCACCACCTCGAAGTCACTAAGATCACCTGCCTCCAGACCTACATGAATAAAATTAAAAGTTGAAATCGCCTCTATTATATACTTGTATTATACTGTACAATGCAGCCTCTTCCGAAAGTATTGGAACAACAAGACTGGTTATATTTTTGTTTCTTTCTCTGTAAAGTGACAACAACATTTGGGATTGAGTACAAAAAGATGAATGTGAAATGATAGATCAGGATTTCTGCTTTAATTTCATGATTGCACTTAGATCCATTTAACTACTGAGACCATGGCACCTATGCTGGCAGACCTCCCAGTGTTCAGGGAGCAAAAATATTGGGAGAGATAGTTTTAAAGTAAATGTGTTTGTTCTGTTGGCTGATCCCGTCAAGGGGTCGCCACAGCGGATAACGCACAACTTGGCACAGGTTTTACACCAGATGCCCATTCTGGCTTGGAACCAGCATGGTATCCAGTGTCTGGGGCATTGACTGGGAATAGAATCCAGGACTTGCACATGGCAGACAAGACACTTGCGACTGAACCACCAATGCCCTAAGAGTTTTAAAGTAAATAACACTTAATATGTGGTTGCATAGCCCTTGCTTGCATCAAACTGTCATGTTGTTCTCGTGTCTTTTGCTGCTTTTCCAGCCATGTGCCAAATCTTTCAGATCTGTCTGTGCAGTGGGTTCTTCTTCAGTCTCCTGTTCAGGAGGTAAAATGCTGCCCAATTGGTTTAAGTTCTGGTGGTTGACTTGGCCAGGTTAATAATTTGTTATTTTGGCAGTGTGTTTAAGGTTATTGTCTTGCTGGATGAAGACGTTCCTCCCAATTAGATGTATTTCTCTGTACATTTTCAGACAGAATGTTTCTGTTGAATTCTGAATTTATTCTGCCTCCACCATCACGGGTTACATCATCAATAAAGGTTGGTGAGCTTGTTCCAAAAGAAGCCGTGCAAGCCCAAGCCATGACCTTACTTTCGTCACACTTTGGTAGATGTTAATCTTAATTTACTTGCAGATTTTGAAGCGAAACTCCAAGGTACAAACAAGTACAACAGAACCTCGGCATACAGATTTAATTAATTCTGGAGGCAAGTTCTTATGGTGAAAATTACAATTACAAATTTTCCTATAAGAAATAACATAAATGCAGATAATCTGTTCCAGCCACCCAAAAATATTACCCATATTACAAAAAATGCACAATCATGTAGCTTTTGAACGCATGCCGAAGGTAGCGTTGGCTTCTTCAAAACAGCTTTTGCAGGCAATTTTTTTTGTTGTTGTAAAGACACACTTTACATGGCTTTCCATTGACACAAACAAGTTTTAAATGGCTGCTGGACGTATGCGCAACTTAGCTGGTGTTCTGTTTGTTCGAATCGTTCATTTGTATGCTAAAAATGCTTTGCATGTCGATGCAAAATACTTGCAAACTTTAAATTCTTAAGATGACAATTCGTAAGGGAGGGCATTTGTATGCTGAGATTTCACTGTATACACATTCAGAGTTAACTGTATAAACAATTGATCTAACAGGGTACACCGGGCCACAAGAAACAACTTTCAATCATGTGTTCCAATAATTTTGATCACTCAACAAATGCGTGAATTTAAACAAAAGTTGCCATATTCTAAGTTGTTCAAGTCAGGAAATTAAAGCTCAAATTCTGATCTATTGTGTCACATTCAGCTTTCAAACTCAAACCCCAATGTTTTCTGCGTGCGGCAAAAGAAATCTAATTAGCCTTGCTGTTCCAATACTTTTGGAGGGGACTGCATACATGATTTGTTTAAGTCTCAAATCATAATGTTTTGAATATCTGTAAATGTAACATATTTAAACCTATTATTTTAACCCTTGCTCCTTAGGAAGGAGCAGTCTTATGAACTCTAGTTACTTAACACACTATTAATTATTATTTCATATTAAACTGTTAACAAGGCCTTTAGAAAAGATGATATACAGTTGTATCTTAATAAATTAGAATATCATGGAAAAGTTTTTTTTTCCCAGTAATTTAATACTGTATTTTGGGTTTTCATTAGCTGTAAGCCATAATCATCACAATTTAAAGAAATAAATACTTGAAATAGATCAGTCTTTGTGTAATGAATCTGTATAATATGAGTTTTACTTTTTGACTTATCGATGATATTCAAATTTATTGAGAAACACCTGTATATACAGTATGAGAGGGTGAGAGAACATGTTTTGCTATTCAATCTCCTTTTTTGCTATTTAAGGTCTGTTATTTATTTATCTAGTTATTACTGCATTGAGAGAGAAACCCCAATGTTTCGGGTGGAGAATTGTCAGTGCAGTTACATTTTTCATTTTATCTCTATCTCTAAAACATTGAGATAAATTATAATATTTAAATGTGTGAGTGAGTGTGTGCGCATGAGAACAACTAAGGAGAAGTGCGGCTCTTTGGTATCCTCCACTGGAGTTCCTGAAGATTACACTGTAGGAAAACACATTATTACACAACTCTCATAAACTCTACTGTTTATTCACATAGACAGTAGGCCTACTGTGGAATTTATTTCTTTTTTATATAAAGATACATTTAAAAAAATAACAAAGACACTTTTAAACATGAAAATACTGTATTGAACAAGAAAAAAAAACAATTAAACATAATATTGTTAGTAGTTCACAAAAAATTAAACAAAACTGTTCATTTCACCAATACATGCACCTGTAAGAAAAAAATAAATAAATTATAAGAAGAAATTGTTTTGCAGTGGTCTCTTTTTCTTTCCAGAGCTGTATATTATATGTACAGTGGAACCTCGGATTGCGAGTAACGCGGTTTGCGAGTGTTCCGCAAGACGAGCAAAGATTTTTAATGAATTTTGACTTGAAAAACGAGCAACTCTTGGTTTACAAGTACCGAGTATCATGTATCACGCATGCGCTTTTTGTTTTGACGCCGAGCGTCAAGTGATCACAACTGAACCAACGATTTTTCTCTCTTGTTCTGCGGAATTGTCTCCCCTGCTGGGTCTTAGTGTGCATCTCTCACTGGTATAATCAACATCCGTGCACGCTGTACTGTTTACTACTGTAACACGCTGTACTGTTTACTGTTTAACACTGTGACCACGTGTGTGCGCGTAAAACATATTTTATTTTGTGTCTGTATGCGTGTGTGTACAGAGCTCGTGTAAAGCAGAAGCAGGTCTCAAAGATACATTTTTTTCTCTTTGTTTTAGCCTGCTCTTTGTGTCTCTTTCTCTCTGCTCTACACAGAAACACTGCTCTGTTGCGATTCTTTTCAAAGGTAAAGTTCAGGTTAATTTGTTTTATTTTTACTTTACAGCAGTGATTCCGTTAGTGTGTCGCTCAATCGAGTGGCATTAGAAAGATTTCTTGTTTATTTTTCCGATAAAAGCGTTTTTTCGTTGTGTGTGAAAAGAGTGGAGGAAGGGTAACTATGTAAGACGATAAGGGGGAGAGGGGAGGGGCTACTTACTTTAGCTTCTCAAACACAAACAGATGACCATCGCAAGAGACATCATGCCTCCCAGAATCTGCGGAGAGAAGGGAGGGGGGTAATATGATTGTTTTCTCAAAGAAAATGCACTGTCATGATCACATAAGTATGGATACAATTTATGTATATAGGTACTGTATATACACCAATCAGCCATAACATTACAACGCAAAACATTATGCCTAGTATTGTGTAGGTTCTCCACGTGACTCCACAAAACCTCGGGCGGTATGCTGTGGTGTCTGGCACCAGGACGTTGCCAGTGGATAGTTTGGGTGCTGTGGGTTGCGGTGGGTATTCAATCATCTGGGGCCATCAGTTTGGAGATCGAGACGGCAACAGTAGGCTCTTGTTGCGCCCTTTGCACGGTGGGCTGTGGTTCACTTGGTATTCTGGTGCCTTTCTATCTTGAGATTTTTGGAATTTTTTGCTGCATTGGTTTTTTTTATGGGTCCGGACTGACTGGCCCTCTGGCATGCGTTGGCCCTGTGTGCCCATGATCCTGTCAATAGTTTACTGGCGTATAGCTGTTAATCAGTATTAATGTGTTACAGCCAAAACCTGGTATTAGTGCTAAAAAGTGTCTCACCTACTGTAGGTGTAAAAGTGAATTTTCAGATAAAATCATATAATGCCATTTTTCATAATACTTAATGCTTTTGCACAGAATAACTAATCTTAAGCAACAATTTTTACAGGTCATATGCTTCTAGAAGCTTACACCAACTTTAGTATCAATACTTAAAGAAATATGAATGATTTTTGTTTTAAATTAGATTAATAATAGCCAGTTTTGGGATACATATAAAATCATCTCTCTAAAACGGCTGAAATTTTCAACTTGAAATTTTAGAGAAGCAAAACTTCAGAAGTAACTTCTTTGCCCACACACATTTGCTGCATTACATGGATAACATATTTTCTGTATTAGTTTTTTCTATTATTTCAACTATATTCTTTGTTTATTTATTATTAATCCGGATTATCTGTTAATTATTGTATGAGTTGCCGCTTATTGTCTTAAAATAAATCAATAAAAACAATTCTATAAATACAAGCAGACCACAAACACACCAAGGAAACTGCATTTCTCCATCTGTTTCGTAAACTACGTCAATGGATTCTGTTTAAATAACGACTCTAAATCTTCTTATCATTTCAAAATGGTTCATATGGCTTCAGTTATCCGGAAATTTGTGGCAGGAAATTAATATGGCACACAGATAATAAGAGGAAAGATAGAATAGGCACACAGCTATTATAAGCTTCACCATTCCCAGAGCATTTCTAGTTTCAGTGTCATTTTTCGAGGATCTGCTACAACACAGTTTAGGATTATGCATGTGTCCGTTTTTACGTTGAGACCTGGCTGTAAGGAAGAGGCTGCTTTACATGTCTAATATTGAAACAAAGGTTGATGTTTGCTCCTTGATAAATATCCCTAAGGTTGTTATCAAACAGGAAAGTGCAATGTACTTACAGCAAGAGCTGCAAGGCTGAAAAACACAGCCATTATGATGATCAGTACGTAGTCTATATATTCCATCACAATGGGCCCACATGGCTAATTTCAGATGGAAAAAGAAAACATAACATTAAAGACTTTTTACATACACTCCATGTTACAGGTATAGCAGATTGCAAATAAATAAGTAAATAAATACTGTAATAGTCCCACCTCGGACCAGACACTTCGGCTGGACACCTATACGAACGTTAAATAGTGAAGATCAATACATATGCCCGCTGATGTGAATTAGAAAGTGCATAACTGAACCAAAACAAAAAATATAAATTATATGATGGAGGAATGAGTTGAGGTTACCGTCTCACACATGTCATCTTCATTTTTGTTCACATAGTTACATGAGTCAGGAATTTCACCGTGCCAGTCCCTGGAACCGTTAAAGAGTCCGCAGCAGTGGAACTAATTAACCACAAGGTAAATATATTTCAAATGCAATGGACTATAGTATACATCTGTATTAAAAACTAAGAAAGAATAAATAGATGTATGGATTAATAGTTCACTTACATGCTCTTGAATGGGGTTTAATGCATGCTCCTGATCTTTGGTCAAAGTTATTTCCTTTTTGAAGTATTCACTGTTAATTGAGCTCATCTGTGGGGAATACAAAAAGAAAACAGTTAAGCCTCAGGAACTTAGAGAGTTCATAACATTTACAATACAGAGACACATTTCATGTATACACAATTAGCTGTATAACTGTATAACTGGTAACTGTACTCTGTCTAAGTGTTTACTTTGTCTCTGATGTGAGCATTATTCTGAGCAAAAGAAAATTAAGGCATAACTAAAGTTAAGCTGTAGTACCTTTGTGCGATAGAGTGCTAGCAGAATTGCGATACGCAACATGCTAGAAGTCACCAAACACATAAGGATGAAAAACTGCAAAGAGAGAAATTGATGTTATAAATTTTTCACAGTACAAATTCTACAAAGAAAACTGCATGCATACGATGAAAGCAAATGTCGCACTTTCAGCACTTTTCCTGGATCGGTGAATGAAATTTTTCATCCATTCCTACATTATGATGTCCCACGTTACAACGCGTTACATTTTATTCTCAGCTAGATTCAGTGGAGCGCATGTAGAGTCCCAAAGGTCCCTTAAACAAGGTTTCTTCCTTACATCAACAAAAAGTTCTCACTTTCTGCCAACATACTTACCACAATCAGTGCACACTTGCGCTCTTTGTGTGCGCCATAAGCTCCCAGAACAGCAAAGCAGAAAACGACGGAACCGATCACATACAATGCGATCACTCCAGTCCTGAAATCCGCCTGAAAAAGGAGAAAAGAGAAAAATTATTTATTGTTAAACATGGACAAACCAAACATGTAGAGGGTGGAGGATGTGGTGGAATCTGGGCAAGTTTTCCCCTTAGATCAATATTAATTCAGTGTATTTTTGTTGTTGTTGTTGTTTAGAGCATATGAAGCATTTTCTTAAAATAGCCCAAGATGTCGATTTTATGATGCTCACCAGATAGACAATCTACAAGCTTATTTAGTGTATTATTCAATGCTTTAAATAGTAGAAATATGGAGAGGAGGGTAGAGGGGAAAGGAGAAGGAAAAAAAGGGGGAAGAGAGGAAGAAAGAAAAAAAAAAGAAGAAAAAATTTTATGTACCTTATTTCCCCTCTTGTTTTATTTGTTTTATTTACTTTATACGCTCTATTTTTTTTTTTTTGGAATAGAGGGGGAAAAAGAGAGGGGAGGGGAAGGAAGGAGGGAAGGGAGGAAGGGAGGAGAGAGATGAGGGGAAGGGAAAAAAAAAGAAAAGAAAAACATTATTCACAGGGTAAGGACGACGTGGGCATGGTGGCCTGGGCATTGCACTGGACTGATCCATGCTGAACGTCATACCTTTTTAATGCATTACAAAGAAACTGACATACACTGTGTACTTCAAGGTTGATCATATAATTTTAATTTCCTCATATAATTATTAATGTTGTTGTTTTATTATTATTACTATTATCTTTTTTCTTTTTCTCTCTTGTCTCGGCCCCTTCCCTTTCTTATAGATATTATTATTATTATTATTATTACTATTATTATTGGTCCTCTTCCTGATTCCTCAACCTCCCCTTTACCTCTTCATTACTATCATTAATATTATCACTTATACTGTTATTAATATTATTACTGTTCTGATTTGTTATATCGTAGTAGGAGAGATTGTAGTAGTAGTTGTGGTTGTTGAAGTATTAGCTGTAGTAATAGTATTAGTAGTAACTCCTTACCACTGACCGATTTCTTTACATTTATGTTTTATTCATATCTAGTTTATTTGTTTTCATATATTGACTTATATATGTTTAAGTATGTATGTTTGTTTGCATATATATTATTATTATTATTTTATTTTTTTATTTCTTCTCTCGCTCCTCGATCTCGTTTTCCAATGTATGTACTGTGATATGTCCACCGAGGTACCTTTACATGCATACATACACACACACACAAATGCAGTCAATTATTAAATTGTATTGGTTTTGTTTGTCGGTCTCCTTTTTTTTTTTTGTGTGTGCTTTTGTTTATTAGTTTGTTCTCCTTGTTGGTGATCCCAATTTATGTACATCTTGCATATTCTAATAATAAAAGTAAAAAATTAAAATAAAAAATAAAACTGTAATATCAAATTGGGATATTTATCAAATTGTGAGACAACACAGAAATCGAATTGGCACCCAGGTATCATGATGATATTGTATGGTCTGGTTCCTGGTAATTCCCTCACCTAGTACCTTCTCTGAGCGCCCTACAAAGGGTTAAACCGAAGTAGAAATCTTTTATTATAACAAGCTTTTCAAAAGACAACAAAGGAAGAACGCTTTGTTCTTTCGAGGCTACGTGCTGTCTTTAGTTTAAATGAATAAACTGATAAAAGGTAGAACAAGCATTAACTGGTAAGTTTACTTTTTAAAGTACCTCAAAACATAAAAGTGAAGGAAGTAAAAGTTTATACATTCAAAATCGCTTCAGACTACAGCTTTAATTACATTATTGTCTGATTTCAGTCTCAAGCAGCTGTTTATTATACAGTTTTTGAAGCATTAAAACTACTAAAGGTATGAAATATGCATTAAAATAGTGTTGTGTGGGTCATGTCTTTTGAAAACGTGATTTTTTCTTTTTCCCCCCTTTTTTCATGATGTTGTTATTGAACAAACTTTTCATAAACTCAAAAGAACACTTTCAAAAATTCTAGTATTTGAAGATCATGGAAGCGGTTTGTATTTTCTACACAAACTGTGGCCTATTATCAAGAAATTCATACATTTTAGACTGGAACATTTACACATTTATTTTTTACACATAGAATTTTGTGCAAATCAATAGTGCGAAGTGCGATTTAATTAATTAAATCAAGCGTCAAAATATAGATTAAGCAGCATTGTCAATTAAAATCGCACAGCTCTCGTTAACTTACCTTTAGTGATGCTGAGCGTGTTGTCACCACTCGCCACGAAGTCGTACAGTGCTACAAACAGATTGGGGTCATTTTCACTGGGTCCCGCCAACAGGTTCTCTTTGGAGTTCCAGCGCGCCGCCTCAGACAGACCAGAGGGCTCAAAATCCGGTCGCTGAAGAGCTTCTGTAATAAAAAAAGAAAGTGCAGAGTGAATAACAAGATATCTATATATCTATATATATATATATCTATATCTATATATATATATATATATATATATATATATATATATATATAAAAAATA
>JAQMYJ010000004.1:20178662-20193363 GCA_030014305.1 Clarias laeviceps
GATGGAGAGAATTAGCGTAGTTGCCATTCAGGATAGATGTACTGGAGTATGAGGTTATGGGATGAGTTACGTGTATGACAGATTAAAGAGATGCGTCTTGAGTCTACTTTTGAATTGGAAAACTGTGTCTGAGCGCCGAACCACTGCAAGTGGTTTTCTTATGGACACACAGCTGTTTAGTTCCAATCCTGTAAGTTCTCATCAATTGTGTGTGTACGGAAATGCTCTTGTGTCACCATTAAAATAGCTCTGGTTTTTCCTTTTGATTTTTTTGCCATGCAACAAGTTGACCGAAGTTCAGCGCCATCCTTCCAGGTTGTGATAATGTGTTGGAGCGTTTTCAACCCAGTTCCAGTCATTTCAAATCGAATTAGATGTTTTCTTTGTCTAATCTTCCATTACTCATAACACTTTAGAGCTTTACAGCTTGAATCAACAGAAGTGCAGCACATTAGTTTGTCCGAAGAGCTGAATGAAATTGAGGTGTGCATTCTATCCTTGTTTTTCCATCAAAACAAACTCATTAAGGCTTGTGTGGATTGGATTAATCACGATCTATCACGCTTTATTCAACTTGAGAATCATTTTGAAAAAGTGTTGTTTTTTTTTCAATTAAATAAACACTGCATGTATTTTTAGAGATGTTTTGTTCTGTGATCTGCGACCGACACCCCTTGAAAGACGACACGGCCGATCGTGATCCGTGTGTGTGTGTGTTTAAAGTCTATAAGTTGGGTTTCGTAACAAAAACATGGTGGCGATTAATGGAGTCATCACGTCCTCCTACGCACATTACACAAACAAACACATTAACAACAAAAAAAAATCACTTTCATTCACAATGAAGTTTAATGTTGGTGCTTACTGTGAACCCTCTCACTTGTAGCAGGTAGCAGTTGCCTGGATACGGGTTTTGTTATCTAGACTGTGCTTTTGACAGTCTCCCCCTCTCTCTCTCTTTAATTTCTCCCATGAACATATCAAACCTCTTCAACTCCTCATACTGCTCAGTTTGTAGATTTACTGGCAGTGATTACATTGCAGGATCAAGTTGTTCCCTTAATTCATCATGAAGGAACCGTAGAAGTACGAACCTCTTTGGTCGTGTAAATGAAACAGATTAGTGTGATCGGTTGCACTGGGATGCTGTGAATCACTGGCATTGTGAGTCATTGTGGGGTGAACTCATTCTGGTGCCATTTTATATCACTTAGTTGAAGACCAGCCTTTGTCTAACTGTCAGTGAAGAAAAATCGCAAATAGAGATGCGTTTTGGTGAATTTGGTGAAGTTTCGAGCACACATTTTCAACATGTACTGACTATTAGCAAGCTCGAAAGACAAAACATTTGTTGTTTTTCTATAAAGCGTTTTTGTTGCACGTTGTGCGAATTTGTGTGTATATGCGCACACCCGTGTGTGTGTGTTCGTGTTGTCATTACCGGCGCCACTTTCATTTCAGTAATGTTTCCCCGATGCTCCCTTTTGTGTAGGTGAGTCATTGTGCTAAATCAGTCTCGGTGGGACTCAGGTTCAAGCAGAAGAGCTCGGTTAGCCCACCCGCCTCCTCCCCTACCTCCACTCCACGCTATTACCGTAATTGCTCCACATTTTCAGCCGCTGTTGTGCACAGAGCCGCACACAGCGGGAGAGAGTGCCAGAGAATGCTCGCCCAGCTGCGAACGTTTGCAGAAAATGGGCTTCGGGGTTGTAGTGGGTTGGTTCTGAATGGGTTTCTAGCCGGAGTGCCGTAATGATAAAGGATGGAGGTTCGGCTTGTCTCTCCATCTCTTGGCAGACCTCTCAGGTGAGAGTTCGGTGAGTGCCGTGTCTTTTTCAGTTCTTCAGGTTCTCCAGTTTTGGGGTTACGGTTCCTATCTGATTATATGTTATAGATGATGATGATGATAATGATGATGGGTATTCTCAGAGCTCTGGGATTTAAAAGATCATCTTCTAGGCTTAATTATTTCTTTCTGAGGGTCATAAGTTATCTTGATTGGATGTTCTATTTTAGTTGATTTTAAGATTTGCATTTGCATTAAAAAATTTTGTTGAGTATGATTATGTGTATGTGTGTGTGTGTGCTGGGATGGACTGGGGGCACATATTTATTGCATTTATTGTTATTGCAATGTCCCCATGTTACCAGGATTATCTGAACATTTTCACCTTTAATTATATATTTTTATTCCTATTATTTTATCATATCAGAAAAGCAAGTATATTTCGATATGATTACTAATGGTTAGCGTTTGGTTTGGATGTCTAACGTCAATAGGCTGCATGAATCACAATGATATAGTGTGTGTGTGTGTGTGTGTGTGTGTGTGTATGTGCATGTGTGTGCGTGTCTGTTTTCTGTTTGCAACACAAGTGAACAGTCCAAATGTCAGCTAAATGTAATTTCCTGTTATTCTCTCTCTTACACACACACACACACAAACACACACACACACACACACACTCTAGCGCATACTACTTCTTGATTTGTCTGTCCTGCAGGACACTTGGCTCTATTTTATATTATATTATATATATATATATATTTTTTTTTTTAAGTAATTATTCATTCTCATTGTTCCTACAGTAGAGTTTATAACACTGATATTAATTGGTGCTTATATACAGGTCTCAGTTGGCTGACAGATTGCTTTCATCAATTATGTGTCAGGGTGACTTGAGCAGAGAGATTGTCTGTTTCTCTCAAAACCTTCTGCTTTCATCATGATTGTCATTAACCCCGTCTCAAATTCAAAATTTCTGACCATATACTCGAAAAAATTGATCAATCGAGAACATTTAGAAGGCTGGTATGCTATAAATATAATCGGAAAAAAAAGAATTGTTCAGTGTTAGTGCTCAATATCAGTCTAGAATAATACTTAAATGTGTCACTTGGGACAAATTCCTACTTTAATATTTAATTAGACAATTTCAGATTTATTACAGTCAGATGGATAAGAAGATATGGCTTTTTCAAAAAAGATGATGCTTATTAGAATAAGCCTTGTGATATGTGTAGTGTCATTTTTGTGTGTACAATTCATATGCATTTATTCATGGGGAGGGGGGGCGTTCAAGTCAAACCTAGACTCATGAATGAAGGCGTAAAAACGATTGACATTTACAGAAGACTTTAGACACAGCACAGTACAGTGATGAGACTAACTGCAGTAAAACATATAAACAGTGCAAACATTTTAAAGAAGGCTTTACATCCGTGAATAAAGATCCCGGCCGAGTTGGTTCAGAGCCCACTGCAGTCGTTTCCGTTAACATTCAGCGAGTAGAACGCCTGATCCTTTTAAAATCGATGCATGACTTGTCACCAGCTTGCGGAAGAAACGCATCTGTCTGTGGGTAGTGTGCACACAATCATTCACCAACACCACTTGTACATTACAGGAACTTGGTTGAGAGTTATTGCCACATCAGGGAGTCGGATCATGGCTCCGGTGTACTGAGGAAACCTTCTAATCTTGATGGTATCCAAGCTCTTATAAAACATTGGTATAAATGCATTTGTGTAGCAGAGGATTATATAGAGAAGTAAAGGAAGGTTTTGCTCTCTTAACTGTGTTCTGTTATTCTGCATCGAAAGTCCCAGATTGACTTGAACGCCCTTCGTATTTATCTTTTTAACTTAATGTGTGTAAAATTTATTAATTTAAATACAATGGAAATGTTAATCATTACTGGAAAAGTGTATGTATATGAAATGTCTCGTCAGCTCCAACCTGCCGTCATCGCACGTTGCTCGGAAAAATCTGTGTGCGCCTCTGCAATTTTTGTTTTTTTTTCATATTTATTATTCATTTTTGTTAAGCACATTTAGCACAGGGAGAAAGTAAGTTAGGGAGCTTTTAGATAAAATTTAGTTTTATTCTTTGTTTTGTGTGTGTGTGTGTGTGTGTGCGTGCGTGTGTGCAGTGCATAATAATTATACTGATTCGGATGAGTCTTGAATGTGGGCAGTAAATGCTAATTTTGTGCTTCCTGTCAGTGAGCATTGTCAGCACTTGAGCTTGACCTTCAACATGTAGCGAAACAAACCAGAGAGAAGACTTTATGTTGTATTGTGTGGGGAAAAAACACACATTTTAACACCTAAATATCTATTAGTATTTTCTTGAACTGAAACATCATGTTTGTAATGAACTACAGACTCATTATTTGTTAGCAAACAAAACGTAGTAATAATCTGACAGGATAAAGCAGTCAGATTGATATTAGCTAAAAAATTTTATCATTTTATGTTGGATTAGCATTAAAAAAAAAGAAAGAAAGGGAGTGCTATTTAGCCAAACTATCACTTTCAAATCATGTAATTCTAGATGACTTCTATGGAGAGAGTGTCCTGCTAATGGCTAAATTCTGCTAAGAATGTTTTTAGCTAGATAAGCAAATCTGTAGTAGATTGGTACAAATGTGGGAGAAAAAAAAAAACAAAAAAAAACCCATAAATTTTAACACCTAAATATCTATTAGTATTTTCTTGAGCTGAAACATCATGTTTGTAATGAACTACAGGCTCATTTTAGCTAAAAGACCTGACTAGCTTAGCGACATTAACTACTAGCTATAATCTGACTGGAATAAAAGCAGTCAGATTGATATTAGCTAAAATGTTATCATCTTATTATCATGGATTAGCATTAAAAGGAAAAGGTATTTAGCCAAACTGTCACTTTTAATTCATGTGATTCTAGAAGACTTGTGTGGCTTAGTCATGCTGAAGAATGTTTTAGCTAGCTAAGCAACTCCTTGGTACAAACGTGACTTAGCTATCTAGTGTGAGTTTCTAATTTCTTGGTATACATTTTAGCCAAAGTCCTGAAACCAGTCTCACGGAAATGTCTGTCTGTATGTCTGTACTGCATATCTAAATGTCTGTCCAGACAATTTTATCATTGCATCACGCAAAAAATCTCCGCCATATATTAAATCAAAATGTTGAGTAAAAGGGACGTTATGAGCAGTTTTGTGCCAGATTACAGTACGTCAGAGCAGCCATCGCTTTTTCTGACAAATACAGCGCTTTTTTCCTTGAGGTGGGCGTGGCTATATGCATCACTCAACAGAGCCAATCAGCGCAATAATTTACCGATAGTGTGTTAATTGCATTAAGGCGGTGGTTTAGTGGTTAGCACTGTTGACTTGCGCCTTCGGGTCCTGTGTTTGATTCCCGCATCAGGTCTGTGTGCATGGAGGTTGCATGTTCTCCCTGTGCTTGGTGTGTCCCCTGGGTTCTCTGGTTTCCTCCCACAGTCCAAAAACATGCAGATTAGGCTGTTTGGCAGGTCTCACCACAGTCATACAAATGGGAATAAATACAATGGTCATCATTGGCCTCCATGGTCCCTAGTTGGACTATAGAGAGGTTCCTAGATGGGTGGATGGATTACATTAAAGCTGATTAGCTTGTTTTTAGCTTTAACCTTTTAACTATTTCTACAATAGTTTATTTCTACAAAGGTAAATTATTTTACAAACTCTTTTCACGTCAACAACAGGTACTAATACAATATAATATAATATAATATAATATAATATAATATAATATAATATATTTTATATATATACAGTATTCTTTATATATTCTTTAAGATGTAAAATTTAACAAACAGTGAAATTGTCCTCATTTAAGCACACGCTGGAAAGCTTGAATGCATGATAATAAAAATTAAGCACACAAAACACAAACACAACGTAATTTCTGCAAAGAACTACTTCTTTACAGATGTGGTTTATGCCAGCGTGACATCTCACTCCGGGGTTTATTACAACATGGGAGTGCATACTGTACATTGGCAAATATTAGCTGCCTATTTTACCCTCTTGGGCCTGCCTAGGTTATTCAGATTATAAAGCAGTTTTACAGGATGTGCAAATGAGGACACTTAATAGATAATAACTAATCAGCCAGATCACTGAATCAGTACATTTAGTCCAAAATCTCGATTTTCTGCATCAGGAAGCTGCATCAGCAAATCTGCTGTATAAACCCACACACACACACACACACACACACACACACACACACACACATATATGCACCAACCATAAAAGGAAAGCATGGTAACCTTTGTGGTAAGGTTAAAAGTAAAATTTCAGACTTCAGTCTGGGCGTTTTATCCTGGACAGAATTGGAGTGTCCCAGAAAAACTGGGTGTGAAGCGGGAATACACTCTTAGCACCGGCTGTTTTAAAAATTAAACTGAAAGTGGCTCCCTTTCCTTCTTGCTACTGTTCTTCTTGGGACCCATGGTGCTACAGTATGTCTTCACTAAAAACCCACAAAAACATGTAAACTTGCTTCGCTTGGCTTTTCACTGACACAAACAAGTTGTAAGTGGCTCCTGAATGTAATCGTGTAACCAATGTTTGGTTGCTTGTACTGTATGCCGAGGCAAATTTCTTGCAAAATTCATATTATAATGTATATACACTTCAGGAAATGAAAAATAGTATGATGAATATTACTGTATATTAATATTATATGAATAATATTATAATATATATATCAATATATAACATACAGCAATACATTTATTATTAAAATATTAATACAGGATATTCTTTTCCTGAAGTTTGTATATATGTTGGACTGAGTCTGTATACAGTTAACTTCTAATCAGGGGAGCCCAGAGGAGAACCACACAGACATGAGAAGATGTGAACATTCATACATCTCTGGGCAGAAACCTGGGTTCAGGATCAAACCAGGGACCCGGAGCTGTTCACATGTATGTTTGTGTGTGTGTTTGTTAGTTATTGGTATGAATTTTAAAACTGGTACCTGGAGGGGTGAAGGAAGTTAATTGGTAGGTCTTACAGCAGCGTGGGTGGATTGTGTGTGCTGCTAAGATCTGTTGTGTGACCTCTGGTGTGCTCACCTCCCTGGCCTCAGCTTTCCAGCCTCTAAGGCTGCTCTTTCGCTTACATGACTTTAATTTTCAAAAGTTATTCTTTTTAAAAAGAGAAGTAATCAAAAATAATAATATAAGCCAAAAAAATAGTAATTTAAGCAGTATTTAAAAAAAAAAAAAAGTTTGTACTTATTTTATATTAGACTTAATTGTTAAAAATATAACAGTTAATATAATAAATATACTATATATATTTTTAATGTTTGATCATTTCATTACAAATATTCATTGTAATACTGTTTATGAATTTCATTGTAGAAGTATATACTGAATACGCTTCAGGGAATTGACCTGATTTAGATCTGTTCAACATCAATGAATTGACTTGCATGTTTTCTTCCCCTTCATATTCAACACGATTTAATTATGTATTTCATCAAAGAAGCAACTTCAGATCCTATCACCGCGCCCATAGACTTGTACGGTAGGGACTAGGCATTATGGGTGCGTGCATCGCTTGATCCGTCTCTTACCCTGATGCACCATTACTTTGGAACAGGTTCAGTCTGGATTCATCAGACCACATGACCTTTTTCCAAAGCTTCACACTCAATTCTTTGTGCTCGCTAGCAAATAAAAGCCTTCTTTCGCAATTAGCCTCACTGATAAATGATTTTCTTAAGGTTACACAGCTGTTTAGTCCCAAACCCTTGAGTTCTCATCGCATTGTGAGTGCGGAAGTGCTCTTCCGTTCACTATTAATCATAGCTGTGAGTTATGATTTTACCAAATGTTTGTGTGATCTCTGATCATGATAATTAAACATTTTTTTCCAACCACATTTCTTCCTCGTAGATGATGGTTCACCATTATTCTTTAAAGTTTTAATGATGCATTGTACTGTACAGTTCTTAGCCCAATTTTTGTAGATTCAGTAATCTCTTTAGTTGTTTTGTTTGCTTGATGCAGGACAATAAATTGACCCGTCTGAAACAGAGTAACGTCTTGGCCGCGACCGCAGGGAGTAAGCCACGCCTCAGTATTGTTTGTTGCATGTCATGTAAGTTGTAGAAAGCTGTAGACCTGATTTAAGGGTTATGAAGCCTAAACCTAAATGGGTTGTTTCATAGGGCCTAATTTGAAGTGAAGTTGCGGTCATGTGACCTTAAAGCTGCCGAAAAGGGACTTTCACAGCCTTGGTGGTTTATTAGTTTTTCCTGTGCAAAAACCTTAAGCCGCCTTTTATTGCTTCATATTAAATGGAATTAAATTGCATCGATTAAAGAAACAGGAGCCAATGTTTTACTGCAACTGGCCGTAAAGTGCCTAAAGATATAAATAAAAAAATGTTTGTTTATGTAACAACCTCAGCAGCGACCTCATTTCCCTTCTCATTTGGTTCAACCACTCAGAATTCAGCCTCACCAGTAATACTAAGCACTGGCCTGATCATACTGAATATCATCATCTGCACCTGTTTCTCACTGGTTCATGTCTTAAGTTAAATATTTTTATTTAAATATTTTTATTCTTAAATGATCCATAGGTCCATGTGTAGCGAAACAAACAAAAAACAAACCTTTGAAACTGCTTAGAGTGACTGGACTAAAAATGAGAGACACAATATGAAGAAATTAGGGGCTCAAGGCTTTTGCACAGTTGTGTAGGTAAAATATGGGGCATTGGTGACTCGGTTCGGTTTCTCACCTGCCTTCCGGAAGGCCCGGATTCAACTCCCACTCCAGCCACTGGATGTAGTGACGGTAAAATGGGATGGGTGCATCAGGAAGGGCCTCCGACGTAAAACCAGTGGAATTAGAATTGTGTGCAGATCGGATTGCCCGACCCCTCGACAGGAGCAGCCGAAAGATTAACAACAACTGTAGGTAGACTAAGACCCTAACTTACGAAGGAATTACGTTCCGAGAGCTCGTCCATAAGTCAAATTTGTTCGTAAGTCTAACAAACATTGTCTAGGTACTAGGATACTAACACTATACTAACTAAATGGGTTATACACATTAAAAAACTAACATGTTCCATTATCTAGTCCTTGTTCTTTAGAATAGTGCCGATGGTTAAACAATTCATGTTAAAAGAACGAGCAATGTCTGTCATCTTTTCACCTCGCTCCATTCTCCCTATTATTTTCGCTTTTGTCTCCATCGTTATTGCTTATTTTAGCAGTACCAATTTCATCACACACTTTTGGACGTACTGGAATGCACGCTGCACACACATGACAATGTGATTTAACTTCCGAGATTAAACATGTGCGAATGCATGTTCGTATCTTCGAAAGTTTGTATGTAGGGAACTTAGAGTATCTCCTTTATGATGAGTTAACCGAAAAGGTTTGGTATGACAGTTATGGTAATTCCATGGAAATGGAAATTCTTTGTCTACTTTTAACCACTGCTTCTGCACAATTAACTATATAACTGCGAGTCAGACTTTGGTCTTTGAAATTTTTCCGTGGCCGTGACAAGTGTAAACATATAACTCTAGTCTACTGTATATCTGTGACGTTCTTAAGGTAAGTATTTCTAAAACTCGAGCTATGCATGTGTCTCAGGTTTGCAGTAGTACAGTAAGGTCTATAGGAACCGTCGCTTTTTCTTAAATCTAACAGGCTACATTAGTAGTAAAATTATTTAAGCAACACACACACAAACACACACACATACATTGTTAAAAAAAACACTGGTGGGTGGTGTGTTGTTTTCTCAGCAGTTTTTCAGGCTTTACACACTGACACAGCTCTTTCTCTCTGTTTGTGATATTTGGTGAGAGAAAGCCTGGTTTCCATGGTGATGCATCTCTCTTTGCTTCCTCTCTTCCCTCTCTCTCTCTCTCTCTCCCGCTCTCTCTATCCCGCTGTCTGTCTCTCAGGCTCTCCAGCTGGATGTTCGGCAGTTGAACATAAGCCTTTTGAGGACGTTCCGTGAAGGCGTGGCTGCTGCCCTGGACGTTTCACCACGACAAGTTCACATCAACCGGCTGAACGTAAGAACACAACGCTGAGCAACACCACTTTCTTTTTTCCTCATCTGATTTTCTACAATTGCACTTTGTCTCTTGTTACTATTCATCTGTTGCATGCTCACATCCTTGCACTTTGTTCTGGATCCCGTTACACACACACTCGTATGTATAATAATGAAACGTACTGTATATGCGTACACTTTGCACTTTGAGCGATGATGGAGCAGGTTTTTATGAATAAGCGCTCACTCTGCGATTTGCCTCGTTGAACCCGATGCCTTGCAGGAGATGGTATGAAAAAATCATGAGTTTACTACCTGATCTAAAAAAAAGTTTCTCATTCATTTATAATTCAGTTTCAATCCCAGTTATTGTCAAATTTTAAAGGAGAACCAATCGAACTGAAGGGGAATTAGTTATGCTTTAACTTATTCACGTTCATATGGGAAAAAAATACAATATATCTGGAACAAATCGCTCAGGGATCGAATTAGACTTAGAAGCAAAGTTACACATGTCAATACTATGAAATAACATTTAATTTTATTTCATAAGGGTGAGTCAAAAATTATCCGCACTCCAATTACGCCGCTTTCCGTTCAATTCTACTGTCTTCCCAGTCACGGCTGTGCAGGTGTGAACTTATTAAATCAGTTTATTTGTAACTGCGGTGCAAGTGATTAGTACCTGGTGCCAAAGAGCTTATCGAAGAGCTGAAGCCTAAATTTTGGATTAACCCCTGAAAGCAGACCTACGAGTACGAAGATACACTTCTGCTGAAGAAGTGAAGACAGCGGTGCATTCGTGGCTCGAAGCTCAGCTTAAAACATTATTTAATTAGGGAATATGAAAGCGTGTGGACAGATGGACAAAATGCATTGAAAAGCAGGAGATTATGTCGAAAAAATTTGTACAAAAAAAAAAAAAGGTAATTCTTCAGGCAGAATGCGCATAATTTTTGACTCACCCTTGTGTATATTTAGCTTTATTTATTTTCTTTCTTCTTCATATATCTTCATATTTTTCCGCACATGCTGATGTTTAATTTCTATTTGTCATATTTCTAAGTCCATTTATGATGCGATGACATTTAAAATAAAATAACACATTTAATAACCGCTAGTTTATAAGTCTCACACACACACACACACACACACACACACCACTGTTCTTCCTGTGATAGTTGTATTTATTTTTTTTAATAATATAATGTCCTAATTTCTGACATATTTTTCCTTTCAGTTTTAGCTGTATTTGTTTCATGGTGTAATGTCAATGTGAGTGCCATATATCTTTTTTAAATAATGAATTTTACACTTTTGCTAGCCATTAGTTTGAGCTTTACATGTATTCGGCACATATTAATCGAATGCCGCTGACATTTAGGGTGACATTTGGCTCCTGAAAACGTGCTGACAGAAATACAAGTGATGAGACACAAAAAAACACAAATGCAAGACGTTTGCTGGAGTGTGACGATGCTCGCGCTCCGTGTCGCTCCAAGCATTAGTCATGAAGCATAACGTACAATATAAACCCAATAGTGATGAATAACGCACTCACACACACACACACACACACACACACACATGCATAATTTTTTTTTATTTCAGCCATGCTCTGTATTTTTAGTTTAATTCCTATTCATATTAGATTAGTTTTCTGGTGAAAGTCCTGTTTTTTGATTGGCTCCTTATGATTAATTTTTTTTTTTTAGGAGCAACAAAATGGCATTGAGTTGTATGTGTCATCGGACAGGACCGGAGCGTCGGAGCCGGTGTCCTCAGACGAAGTGATCCGCTCGCTCGACATCAACACTCTGCACAGCAGCCTCGGTCCTTTCGGCATCACCCGGGTCTCGGCTGAGGTCTGTCTCTGGGATTTTCATTTGTCTTCACGCCACCATCTGGTTTGTTTAAAAAGAAAGATCTTAAAGATTGTTGCTCAATTTTAAGACTAGCGTTAGTACCCGTCGTTGCTTTAATGTCATCAGTGATATTATTATTTCAGGTTGAAGCCCACATACTGTCTGCCTGTCTTTCTGTACGGCAGAACTCTGTCTAATTTATTAATACAAAGAAATAAAATTTGGTAGGTTGAGTATCTTAGGCCTTGTTTACACTAAGTTGTACTTCTTTCATCATCAGCCAAATACACATCGGAGATTGAATCACAGATGAGAAATTGAAAAAGTAGATCAGATAAAGATGAAGTTTTGTCTTTAAACAACTCCATTGTTAAACCACTTCAGCGCTGTTATTTCAGTGGTGAAAATATGAACTAATTCCAGTAAAAACATTCAGTTTAGCTTTTCTAAATAATATCTATTGGTGCAGGTGTTTGTTTACATTGAGCGAGTAGCTTGGCACATAATCTGGCACATAATAGTTCGTAACATTGCTTTTATTCAACATTGCAGTGCAGTGCAGAGGCAGATCTCTAAGTACTGCAAAAGTTTCATTAAATTCTGTCCAGCGGTTGATTTAGGACACGCCCACAGTTTGACGCAAGTGCAGTACACTATAAAAACTTGAGCTGCTCATAACTTCACTTATACTTAACATTTTGATTTCTTTTATTTATGGCGCAGGTTAAACTTTAGACAAAAAGTTCCATTAAATTTTGTCCAGACAGTTTTGCGTGATGTAACAAAATCTGTCCGGACAGACATACAGACATACAGACAAATGTTTTCTGCGACTGGTTTCAGGTCCTCCAATGTATGAAATGCAAAGATATTATTGAAAGAATACGTTCTGACCAATGTACAGACCAAACCTTTCTTTATATTTTACATATAGATACAGAAGATAAATATTTTTCAAAAAATTCATTAAAACTGAAATAATTCTTCAATTTTAGTCTAAAGGTTCATGTTGATAATAATACATTTTGTAAATCCATCTCCAAGGGCCAAGGAGAAGCACTTTCTCATGAGCCGACGCGTAAAGTGTCTTCGTAATGGGAACTTTAATGATTTAAATGAAACAATTAGCAACCCTTCAGATGAACGTGGAGTCTCTTTAAGCACCCTTGAGAAAAAAAGGTGTTGCTTCAACGGTATCATTTAGCAATTAGCATCACAAAACCTGACACTCTCTGCTTCATTCTGACACCCTCAAATATCACCTTATTTAATTTACAACGAAATATGGTGTTGGACACGTTAAAATATTTTACATAAACCTGAACGTTTCTATTAAAAGAGCAATTCATAAATAAAACATTATACTTAATTAGCACCTTTTTTTTTAAGTATCACCTCTTGCTTCCTTTGTACTGTCACAACTTTTATTTTATTTTATTTTTTTTATTGTGACACAAAAGTTAATTAAAGAAGAACCAACTACTTTTGATGTTGCATAAGTATTCACCCCCTTTATTTATCACTTCAGAAGCAGCTTTGGCTCCATTTCCAGCCACATACTGTAGCTTTAGGGACACGCCTCTGTCGGCTTTGTACATCCTGATCCTGATACTTTTATCTATTCATCTTGGAAAACTTAATCAAGTACGGTCAGGTTGGATAAAAATCAGGGGAGGGGCCTGGCCAAACTTTTAACCCTGAAGTAGCCAGGTTAGACTCGACGGCGCTTGATAAGTGATGTACTTTTGTCCTAGAGGAAATTATAGCTAAAATAAAAAAAATTTCTGTTTATGTTAGTGTTAGAAATTCAGTGTTATTAGCTAACAATAGCTGCGAGCAAACTAAAGAAATTGAGTGTTAGGATAATGAATATGCCTAAAAATGATGATGTTCTAAAATTTCATTTGTGTTTTCTAAAATTATGTTTTTGACAATCTTTGATGGTGGACATTAATGAAACAAAGTTTCAACCTGAGAGAAGTTGTAGTGGGCGTTAAGTTATTGTTTGAGACAATCACAGCAAGTGTTACCAAGTTGCTCAATTTTGACATGACATTGGTAACCACTAGTAACTACTACTAATACTGCTTCTAGTATTACTGCTACTTCTATTACTACTACAGTTGTTTCTTCTACTATTGCTCCTGTTACTACTACCAATATTACGCCTACTATTACTGCTTCATTTAATATTACCATTTCTACTACTACTACTATTCTTGCACATACTATTACTATTACTACTGTTATCATTATTACTCCTATCACAACTGTTACTCTTATTACTACTACTCCTATTTTTAATACTATTACAACTACTGTTGCTTGTTACCATTGTTACTCCTATAGTATTACTACTACTGTACCAATTACTACTTACTTCTACTGCTAACTCCTACTATCATAACTACTAATATTACAATTATTACTAGTACATCTACTACTATTAGTATTAAAAATCACTACTATTACTATTGCTACTAGTACTACTGTACTGTACGGTCTAATTTAAATCAAATGTCTTCTACGAACCCTGCACTGTATTTGCAATAAATTATATTAGTCAGCTTTTCTTAATAATCACCTCCTCACTGACTCTTGATCGAAGGAATTTAATGGGCAGAGCCACATTTGTGTAAAGTTTTCTTAAATAACAGACAAATAACACTTTAAGCTTTGTTAGATAAGAGATTTAATGTTTTAGTTTGAAAATTCCTAAAACTAAACTCATCCCAATGGTGAGCCTTGGGTGGCCATGACCCTCTCACCAGTTCAATGTTAATGATTTGTGGTCTTAATGTCATGGCTGATCCTTGTATATTATACATACCAGTGGCGGCTACTGGTCTGTCAAATAGGGGAAGCTCATTTTCGGCCTCACTTTCACGGCTCACTTTCACTTGTCTTTTATATGCCCTGTCAAAGTTAGACAGATCTCCAAACCCCACCTTTGACCAAACAACACATCCGTGAGATGG
>JAQMYJ010000004.1:20226880-20241925 GCA_030014305.1 Clarias laeviceps
TGTAAAGCTGCTTTGGGACAATGCCAATTGTTAAAAGCGCTATACAAATAAAATTGAATTGAATTGAATTGAATTATCGAGAATTCTTAATAATAATTTTTTTTTTTTTTTTTACATAAAATCAAAACAATAGAATAAAATCAATAAATAAAAACCTTTTTAGCTTTTGCCACTGTTCACAATGAACATCGGAAAGCCGTGTGCACCTGATAAACCCTGCTTCCAGGAAGAGCTGCTCATCTGCTTATATGTTTGGTTTCCTTAAATAGCAAGGAATTATTTATGCTCTGCAGGAAAAAATACAGTAACATAAAAAAAGACAGTTATCCCTCACAACAAGTAAAAACTTCCGGGTCATGACTCTTGTGTCCGATGAAAAAACTGAATGGAATGCGAGTGTTTGTTCTGGTTTCTTTCTTCTTTTTTTTTTTAGGTTTATATAGAGCTGTCAATCAATTAAAAAAATTAATCTAGTCAATCACAGTCATAGTCTGTGATAAATCACGATTAATTGCAATTCAAAAAATTTTAATTAATTGCAATTTATACTTGTATTATAAACGTGCAATGTTGGAATAAAGAAATGCATGAAACTGGTTAGAGGAAACAACTTACGCAGTTTTATAATATCTCAAACGTTAACATTAAAGTCTCTCGAATGGCCCCCCGGCACTGCATGCATTGCCTGGGTAACGACAGATCAGATCTGGCAACTAACAACCCAAAGCCTTACACCCGCCTGAGCCATCACACCCGCAGCTTATGTTAAAGAAATCACATGACACAGATAGTATACATAACCTGGTAATAAGTCTGATAATAAACAGATTAAAATATGGTTTTGTTTACAATTCCTCAAATATTTGATACCCAGCAGGAATGTTTTGTCTTAAAAATGTTGTTGTGAGGTTAATTACATTACATACGCTGAGACAATGTTGGTATGAGGTTGTACTTGATTGTATGACTTTGATTAAATGAAGTTGGAACAACGTTGACTACAAGACAATGGAATAGCATAGAACAAAAGCCCCTAATACAATGTTGCAAAAACAACTTCAAGACCAAATGAATAGCAATCGGATGGCCTGAGTGGGACTCGAAATCCGGTCGCTGTGCCGAAAGCAATGCATGTTTACCACTGGAGCACTGGAGAATATGCTGTGGATGCTAGAAAATGCACGCATGTAACAACAACACCATGTCTGAGATGCAGTGTGGACGCTGCGCAAACACCATATCACAGTCACCGTATCACAGTAGAGTGAGTCTGGAGCTAAGATGCACCTCATGGTAATATTTCTAAAGAAAATGAAGCAGAGCAGTAACATTACAACACTAAGAGATGTGTGACTGTGATCAGAATTCTAAACCCTGTTATAAACTTAAGGGACCATTTGATGTGGTCGGACGTCGTGCTAATAGATTTTAATTAATCCACCATAAATGCTTTGAATAAAGCTTCAATACTTCCAGAAGAACTTCATTAATTCCAGATGGAAATTGCTTTATCTTAGTAACAGTTGCTTTCCGTTGTCAAAAAAGTAATAAATTAAACAATTAGAATAACTTAAAAAAAAAAAACGACTTAAAAAAACAGTAAACAGTAAATGACGTATTGCACTAAAAGGAAGGTACAGCATGTACCGTCATGCTGTCATGATTGAATTCACATGTTTTGCGCTTAGAAGGGAAAAAAGGAAAAGGAGAGAGTACATACTGCACATACTGTATAATACAGTTCAAAATATAAGGTCCACTCGTATTGGTAAATGACTGGGGGAACAAATAATGTATTAATGTCATATTGTAATATTGTATCATTACAGACGGTTGGTGTTGGTAAACGACTGGGGGAACAAGTGTTGTATTCTTGTTATATCGTATGATTACAGACAGTTAATACTATTTGCAATGCTTTGTTTGCGTCGTTCATTTAACATTATCTTAATGTTATTCCACCAAAGTCATTCATTCTAAGTTGTATCAATGGTGAACGTCGTTAAAACCATATTACAACGCTTTCTGGTCAGTAACATTCAGGATTAGTCATCATTTTTGGGTTTCATGTGTAACATAAAAAGCTGTTTGTTTTTGTTGTTGTTACTTAGAGAAATGAATACTTGGAGCTACTGTAATATGAAGAGCGAACATATCTTATGGAAGTTCCATATAAATATACAAAGAAAATGTGTAGCTCATTAATAAAGGGGTAATTGCTTTAACAGCAGGCCACATGTTCTGTATGACTGTGAGTATTGATATGAATACACAATGAATCCATTATGACTTTACATTACCTGCTTACTCGGAGTTACCCTGCAGTCTCAGCAGCTATTTAAAAAGTCAGAACACCGCAGCATTGTTTTTGATCAACTCATACAAGTTACTGTACTGTAGGTCTGAACGAGTCACCAGGGAGGAAGAGCTGCAAAACAAAGCAAGTGCTCAGTGGTAGCTGATGTCTAGCCTCGGCCTTCGTTGCTAAAAGGTCCTCTTTCCCACAATGCGCTCTCCACGGGCAGCTCAGCATCCAGCCAGGGTTGGCATTATTTAAATACCCCGAGAACAATCTTATCTGGGTTGTGCATCAAACACCGGCGTGCTCTTATAGAAAAACCCGTTCAGTCCAGAGCAGCTTTGTGTGATTATTTTTTTCTCTTCAAAGTTATAATTTTTTTTTTTTAAACTATGAAATATAACATATGGCATTAGGTAAATAAGTATCATCAACAATAGAAATTTGTTCAGGGGCATTGGTGGTTCAGTGGTAGGTTTTTTGCCTGTCATGTGGAAGGCCCAGGTTCGATTCCCAGCCAATGCCCGAAACCCGGCCACTGGATGTAGTGCCGGTCCCAAGCCCAAATAAAATGGAAGGGGTTGTGTTAGGGAGATGTAAACCCATGATGAAACTGGCTCTTATGAAGACCATCCCAGGAAAGCAAGACCAAAACTTACCTCTACTGCAGAGGAGAAGTTAATTTAGAGTTACAGTACTAGCTTCAGAAATCACCAATTAATGATGAAGCCTTTACAGATCATAAGTAGCAGACACATCTCAATATCAACTGTTCAAAGGGGATTATTGCATATTATAGATGCATTGTTTTTCAGTGTAAAACGAAATAGAACTCAGGGAAGACCATGGAATTAGAAGGTGTGTCCAGTATTTTGACTGGTGGTGTATTGGTACAGTATCAGTGAACCATGTTTCCCATTTACATTTCAGCATTTAGCAGAATGACGTACATTTTTATTGCATTTAACATCTGAGCTGTTGAGGAACCATGCTCAAGGGCCCAACAGTGACAAATTAGTGGTGCTGGGGTTTGAACCTGGGACTATACCGTAGTCCACTGAGCTACCCTTAATAACAGTGAGCATGGCTACGTTACTCGAGAAATGCTTGGATCAGAGTAGTTTTTGACTCTGTATTTGTCTCCCAGGACCTTCAGTGGTGCAGAGTGTTCAGGTGGTTGGACACGTTGAAAGCCTGAGCATGTCCTGGAAGCCCGGCCCAGGGAGAGCAGAGCAATTTCAGATTCTGCTCAGAGACAGCGATCAGAATCTTAGCTCCACCTGGAACGCCACGTTGGACAACACGACAACATCGTACACGATGCACGGCCTGACTCCTGGTCGCGTCTACAACGTGAGCATCGTCACCGAGGCGGCAGGGAGACAAAACGCCATGTGGCTGCAGGAACAAACAGGTACGTCATGACAAAGCTGGGAGATTCATCTCATAGCTCTTACAAGAGGTATTAAGAGAGATGAAACGTCTGTGCTACCTTCATTCTTTTCTTTTGTGTGTGTGTGATTGAGTGTGTGTGTGTGTGTGTGTGACCTTTTACACAATGTGTCAGGCAGTTAGGTGAACGCCCTGTCTCTTTTTCCTGCTGTGTGAAGGGAAAGCTTGGCCTTCACTCCTCATGTGTTATATCACCCCCTACACCATGTCAATCATACCTTAACGGTGTTTAACCGCTAACACACACACACACATATGTACAAAAGCACACACACAGAGTAGATTAAATCAGTGCTCAAGCTCCAGTTCCTTTCTTTGAGAACGTTCAAAAGCAGACTGTAAACATCCTGAAACTATCCAACTATTCAAACAGTACCCTGCTGTAGGTACCCTGTGTACCCTGCTAAGTACACTTAAAAGCTTGAATCTGTCAATAGCCGTTTTTATTTCCCTGATTCGCACATATACAGAAAGGAAACTCAAGGCTATTAGTGCAGAAAGTAAAAGTGATTCAGTTGGTCAGTGTAAGGTTAAAGCTTTAAGAAACCTTCTCTCCACTTGCCTTGCGGTAGAACCTCAGGTTCTTTAATTCAAGGTAGCTACAATTTATTCAATATAAATAGAAAGTGCGCTGTATTACTTCAATATTTCAAATGGTAGTCCATCCTAAATTGAATCAGTTCCTCAATTCCAGGCATTTTGTAATCAAGAGTTGACAATATAATTGTCCCCCACATTTCTGATGATATATTCAAATCCGGTTAACCACAATGCCTCTGCAATATAAACCAATCTGCTCTTCTACTCCTGCAGTACCGAGCATGGTCCTCAATCCACGTATGGAGAGCGAGGGCAGTCAGACGAGCCTCCGGGTCTCCTGGGATCGAGCTCCCGGTCATGTGGACTCTTACCTGGTCCAGTTACGGTCTAATGATTCAGCTGTAAATCAAACTCTGTCCTCGAACACCACACAAGCTCAGTTTGACCATCTGACTCCTGGGAGCAGCTACCAGGCCAGGATCTACACCAGGAGTGGTGATCTCAGCAATCACGTCAATGTTACTGCTACAACCGGTACGTATATGATTGGAACTGATACAGGACGCGCTATTATGAAAAGCCTTATCATGAGTAGCAGGTTTTTGATGAAGCTTAACTTGTTTAGGTCAAAGTTTCTGCGTCACTGATAAAAAGGTCAATGTTTCGAGCCCAAAGCGCCGCCAAATTAACTCCGCCACCTTAGCTCTGTCTGCTCCAGGTGTTTTAAAAATGAGAGATAAATTCTGGATTTTGCTCGGTACTTTTGGATTTCCAAATTTTTTGAAACTCCAGGCCAGTGCCAGGCCAGTAAATGTATTATTTATAAAGTAATGGTAGTTAATGCTGTTTGAAGCGGCTGACCGCTAATTTTCGCCTAGCGCCGCAACAGATTCTAGAATCGCCTTATGATTGACAGGAAGAAGGAGGGACAGGAAGCCTGTGGCCACCCAATAAAACGCCTGCCCATGGATGACTTTGATACTGTCAGGATATAAACGCATAATTTCCCAAAGTTTGGTCGGTCCACCCAAAAATCTTTGTCCTGTTTGGGTTTTAAAAGGGAACTGACACATTAACAGAAATAAAACATGCCTCGTTTCCATTATGTTGTCAGCGTTAATCATCTTAGAGAAGAAAGGAGGCCATTTGCTTCCACTCATGTAGAGAAATCTTTCACGCGTGGCTTATAGAGTGCGGTTTCATTCTGACGTCATTCTGACGCACTGTCTGTCTGCACGTCTCACTGTGTCTGTCTGTCTGTGTTAACTTCAGCTCCAGCCAAAGTCTCTCAGCTAAAGATGGAGAAACCTGCTGAGTACGGCGAGGTGGTGATTAGCTGGCTGCCCCCTGTAGGACACTGGGAGCAGTACAGCGTGACGCTCCACAACGGCAGCGAGACCCTGTTTAACACATCCCTGGGTAAAACTGAAAGACGGTTCAGGTTCCCGGCATTAAAACTTCATCCTGGCAGAGTTTATAAAGCAGCAGTGAGTGTGGAGAACATGGGGCAGACCAGCACCGTCTACTGCCCCGCAGAAATAGGTAGTCCATTTTATTTTATTGTTTTATTGTCTAGTTATTTATTAAATCCATGAAACCTACTGTAATATTCTACCATAGACATGATGTGCCACTGAGAACTGTTTAGATTTCATCAAAAGTAAAAATATAATGAATAGACTAGAACAAAAATTGGATTACTACTTGTAATATCACACTGCATTTAAAAATATATATATATTTGAAAGTTTTTTTTTTTTATCTGAATACTTTCCCTTACATTTACGAGTTGTTTTTAATTTTTGTGTTTAGATTTTAGTATAGATTCTATTAATAAAATCTCTTGCATTGTGAAGCACTTTAAGCTGCATCATAATAATAATAATAATAATAATAATAATAATAATACTTATATATTTATTACTATTATATGAGTCGATCAAACTATCAGTTATTACTTAAAAAAATAAAATAAAATATTGTTTTTTTTATTATAATATAAAATATAAATTGTTTATGGTTGTAATTGATTTTAAATAAATACAATATATAAATAAGTAAAAAATAAGTAAAAAACAAGTGACTAAATACAAAAAAATACTAGTTTTTAACTGGCATTTTAATCACTTGTAAAATGATTTATTTAAATTTTATTTGGAAGGATCTCACAAACTAGTGAAAAGTGAAAGAATAATGCTTTATTGTAAATATGAAGAAAAAATCTTTTACAATTGTATTAGACAAAATGGAATAGATAAAAAATAGAATTATTTTTCAGCCTTTTCAGAAGTCAGTATGACATTTGGTTTAAGCTTGGAATGACTTCTGATCTTCAGATGATATAGATCTTCCCTCTGACCTCTCTCTCTCTCTCTCTCTCTCTCTCTCTCTCAGGTCCACCACCTGTGTCACAGCTACACATCCGTCATGCAGACGAGACGTCCCTCAGTGCCTTATGGACCCACAGCCTTGGCTCAGGGTCTCGTGACGGCTACACCGTCAAGCTTTACTATGGCACCGGTTCCTCTCCCATTCAGACAAGACAGCTATCCCGGGACATGAGAGAGTGCACATTTAACGTGCTCATGCCTGGTCGACTGTATAAAATAGTGGTGATGACCACGAGTGGAGATCTCAGCAGTTCAGCTGAAGTGACAGGAAGAACATGTAAGGCTTTACCATGGATAGAAAACATCCCATCATAATGGGGCAAATAGTGCGTGGTGTATGAATGGAATATGGATAAACCTTAACACACAGCAAATAAGTCTGAGATTTAATAATAATAATAATAATAATAATAGTCAGGACAGGTTAGTCTTGATGCCATGTTTTAGGCATCAATGTGTAAGTTCTGGATTTGTAGTCAAAATCTGACCAAGGATGGAACATAGTACCTGTCTGAGATGGTAGATACACCATAATGAAAGGCAATGTTGAGTATGTGAAGTTAAAAGTACTTAGTTAGTAACATAGTAAGCCAGTGTAAGGATCTATCCAATAACTGAAACTTCAAAGCATTTTGTAAGTCGTTCTGGACAAAAGCGTCTGCCAAATGCCTACATGTAAACGTTAATGTAAAAGTCTGTATCTTCCTCCTCAGTACCTCATGACGTCACCTCTCTGAAGATGAACAATATGAGAACCACAGACTCTCTCAATGCCACCTGGGACAAGCCTCAGGGAGACCTCGACTCCTATGAAGTGTTGCTGATGTACAATGAAGAGCCTGTGTATAACCTCAGTGTCCCAGCTAACACCAGCACAATCCACTTCCCGCGTCTCAAACCTGGGGCGCTGTATAAACTGCTGATTAGCACGAGCAGCGGTGAGCAAAGATCCAAGCAGACGGAGGCCACATGTTACACAGGTACCTGCTTTACATTAAAATAATAATAATAATAATAATAATAATAATACGGTTTGCGTCTGTGCATATACAGTGTATAAAGAACAAAAACCATGGATTACATGATACCATGAAGCCTTTAACTAAGAACATATTAATAATTAATATGTGTTCAGCCCAAACACAGTATTGGTGCTGATTTTATTATTTTTAAATGTTATACATATAATACAGAAAATGTGTGTGGCCAAAGAAACTACTTCTGAAGTTTATGCAACATGGAAGTGACCAATCTTGCTTCCCTAAAAATTTGTTAACTTCAGCCGTTTTGGAGAGATGATGTTATATGAACCCCCCAAAAATAGCCATTTTTCAGTGTTATCTGTTTTCTGTGTAATCGCTTCAAACAATAATCATTTAAAATGAAAATTATTCATATTTCTTTATAAGTATATGACATGTAAAAATAGTTGCTTAAATGAAAGCATTTCGTTTTTTGGGAAAAGGTTTAAAAAGCAAAACAAAGTTGGCCAAGTTTCATGTGAGTGATAAGATTTGAAAGATTTGAATTCAAATTGTATTTAGCAAGTGTGTTTCTTTTTATCTGATAAAAATATAAATGTATATTTAAAAAAAACAAAAAAAAAACAAGCATGGATCAGGAGATAAAAAGCATTAAGTATTATGAGAAATGGTGTTATATGATCATATCTGATCATTCACTTTTTTTCACCTACTGTACAGTAGGTGACACACTTTTTTAGCATGATACCATGTTTTGCTCAATTGCTTCGGAAATATTTCCATGACTTGCTGTATTAATAAACACTATTTATATTACTCTCATTATTTAATGAGTTTAACCTTTTCAGTAATAATTTACTAATTAACCAGTGTGTTAATAGCTACTGTATGCATTTATTATTTGTAGGATCTACTGTATAAACATACATTACCACAAAGGTTATCATTGAATTTAGAGTTAATAATGATCTGATATTTATTCTTATTTTATAACTAGTGAAGGTGAATACTTATAATCTTTTAGCTGTAATGTTCAAAAATGAACATCTGGATGTCCCACTATCCCAATTCCTCAACAATCGGGCCTTTTCTGTTGTCTCGCGGTGGAGAGAAGCAGGAACGAGTGTGTGTTTAGTGATCTGGTGCCCGGGCGACTTTACATGGTCACTGGGGGTTGTGGGTTCGAATCCCATTGTTGGTCTTTGTGTGTGGAGTTTGCATGTCCTCCCTGAGCTTAGTGGGTTTCCTCCAGGTTTCCCCCTGACAGTCCAAAGACATGTGGTGGAGGCAGTGTGTAGTTTGTTACTGCGCGTATCTGTGCCCTGAAATGGGTGGGACCTTGTGCCCCGAGTATCCTGAGATCAGGAGGCTCCAGGCCCTCTGTGCAATTGTTACTACACAGGACGATCGGTATAGACAATGCACTCATGGCTGGATCCACAGCAGCAGGTCAAATGTGTCACTATGTGAACAAAAGTAATGCTGATGTTTCTTTTTTTTTTCTCTTTGGATTGAGTTTTAGCTCTGTATAAACTCTTTATGTAAGGCTAAGTGTCTTAAACTTAAACGAAAATAACGGTTGGCCTGCGTGAAATTAATCATGTGATAAACATCGCCGTAAAACAATAGCGCTGCAATACAAAGGGAATCTGAGGAATTTCAGGAAGCTGTGCATAGAGGACGAAAGCAAAGAGCTTATCAAAGTCTTGTCGGCCGGACCCAACTGTTTTCCCATGGAACAGAGAGGCTATTTTCAGCGATGGACTTCCAGCGTTAATGAACTCAAGAAGGAGAGCACGAACAATGGAGTTGACCACTGAGACTTTCAGACAACTTTCTACTGAAATGCAGCAGATTAAGTGCAATTGGGTTTGGGGGGGGTGGAGCTGTTGTATAAGCTCCCAATGTTATCAATATCGTTTACATTGTTTTCTTATTCTCTCTCTAATGTTGTAATATACAAGAGATCCTCTTGTTTGTCTTAAAGTACCGGCAGCTGTGGCTGAAGTCAGAGTCACGAATGATGGACGTTCAGATTTCCTCAACGTCTCATGGAAAGCTGCACCAGGAGATGTGGGCAACTATCAGGTCAGCCTGAAATATCGTGAGCAGACAGTGTACACGCTCAGTGGGACTAAACTGAGCTGTGAATTCAGCAGTCTCGTGCCTGGACGACTGTACACCATCTCCATTAGCACCTGCAACGGCAATTTCAAGAACACCACCCTGGTCCAAGGAAGAACACGTAAGTTTACTCGGACACACTTTCAGGTCATTGGTAATGAACGATTAAAAACTTCTATACACTATATGGACAAAAGTATTTGGCCAAACCTGTTAAATATTGAATTCAGGTGTTACAATCAATCAGGCCCCTGATCCCCAGTGAAGGACAATCTTTATGCTTCAGCATACCAAGACATCTTGGACAATGCTATTCTTCCAACTTTGTGGCAAAAGTTTTCCAACATGACTGTGACTTAGTGCACAAAGCAAGAACTGAATGACACGATTTGATGAAGAACTTGACCGGCCCTGACCTTAACCCCATTGAGCACCTTTGGGATGAACTGGAACGGAGATTCTCCCTCAAAAGGGGACCAACTCTATATTGAAGTAAATGTATTTGATACAATGTTTTTGCAGCTTTGCCCGAATACTTTTGTCCGTATAGTCTATTTTCATAGCTGATCCACTGATTAAAATATTGTTTTATAATCCATTTCAATCTCCTCCTCCTTCATCCAGAACCAGCTGCAGTGCAGAACACCAATGTCATCCATTTAGCCCAGGAAACTATTCTGAAAGTGTACTGGAACCATGCAGCTGGAGATTATGATCATTATAACGTTGAAATCCTGCACAACAACACAATCCTTCAGAACCAGACGGTGGAGAGAAGCAGGAACGAGTGCGTGTTTAGTGATCTGGTGCCCGGGCGACTTTACATGTTCACTGTCAGCACCTGGAGTGGAGAGTACGAGTCCAGGATTTTCACTGAAGGCCGCACACGTGAGTGACTCCGTCCATCCATCTGTCCATCCATCCGTTTATTCAGCTTTCCATCAATCAATCCATCTATGCATTTTCCTTCTATGTATCCATCTGATCATTCATCTTTTTGTTCCTCCTGAAACATACATACATACAGTACACACGTAACTGTGCATCATTCAGCACATCAATCCCAAATTGTCTCATCTTATCTCATCAATCCATCCATCCATCCATCCATCCACATATACATACATGCATGATACACAGCACATCCATCCATCAATTTAACCATCCACCAATCCGTCTATCAGCTAACAGTCTATTTATCAATCTGTCCATCCATCCATTAATACATCCACTCATGTAACAATCCATCCATCCATCCATCCATCCATCCATTCATTTATTCATCTTTCCATCAATCAATCCATCTATCCATTTTTCCTTCTATGATCCATCTGATCATTCATCTTTTTGTTCCTCCATCTATTTTTTAAACTTCTGTTCATCAATCTTTCCATCTATTCAACAATGCATTCACACATTTTTTTTCTTGCTTTCTGTCGACACTTGTTAACATAAACTACACAACAGTGCCCCCTTGTGGTACATAATATAATGTTTCTGCTAGGAGAGGTTAGTATGAGATCTGAGTGGGTTTCAGGTTATGATTACATTCCTGAACATAAATCATAATAATGAATGACAAGCCTGGGCCTGAATATCGCCGTATGTGTTCATGAAGTTAAAAGTAACGCCAGGAGTAAGATTAAGAGTCATCATGTCCATGCATTAGCTTTGTCGTCTTACACTAGCCGATTGATTTCGTTACATTTTACACCTATTTTATTTCACTGCATAAACCTGACTAAATCTAACATTAGCCCTGTTTGCTCTACAGACCCCGCCGCAGTACGCTCGCTGGCTCTGTCCCAGAAAGGAAGCACTCACCTGTGTGTGAGCTGGACCTCTGCACCAGGAGACGTGGACCGATACGAGCCCCAGATCCTGTACAACGACACCAAAGTTTTCCCAGCGGCGAGACTTAACAACACGGCACGAGAGCACTGCTTCTCTCCTCTCAACCCAGGATTTCTTTACAAGATAGTCATCTCCACCGTCAGCGGGTTGTCCCCGAATGACAAGGGCATAGAGGGCCGCACGGGTGAGAGACACATCTATGATCTTAGATCAAAAGATTTATGTATTTATTTATTTCCAGAATAAATAAAAATTTTCCTGCCTCACTTTGTCACAAAAAGCAAAACGTGAAAAATGTATATCTTCCCCTCCAGCACCCAGTCAGGTTAAGAACCTCCGGCTGTTCCCTGGGACCCTCAGTGGCAGTCTCAGGGCATCCTGGAGCGCCGGCGCAGGAGACGTGGACTTTTATACGGTCCTCCTGTTCCAGAACTATGAGAAACATTTCGAGAAGTACAAACGTGTCCCTAAGCAGGAAAACATGACATCCTTCGAAGATCTCGTACCCGGGCAGTTGTACACGGTTAAAGTACAGGCAGTGAGTGGAGAGCTGACTAACGACAGCTCGGTCAGCGGACGCACAGGTGAGACGTAAGAAATGTTGTGTCCATAAGTGACATGATGAGCCACATCATCCCAAAAAGTTAGATGGGATTGTGTGTTTAAAAAAAGAGAGATCACCTGGCGCAACTCTTAAAAAAAAATACAGCATTGTAATAATAATAATACTAATCATAATGGCGGCACAGTGGCTTAGTGGTTAGCACTGTCGCGATACACCTCCAGGGTCTGGGTTCGATTCCTGGCCTGGTTCGATTCCTGCCTCTCCTCTGTGTGCATGAAGTTTCCCCGTGTTTGGTGGGTTTCCTCCGGGTACTCCGGTTTCCTCCCGCAATCCAAAGACTTGCAGTTGAGGCTACCTGGCTTTCCAAATTTGCCTGTAGTGTGTGAATGAGTGTGTGAATGTCTGTGTGCCCTGTGATGGATTGGCACCCCATCCAGGGTGTACCCCGCCTCGTGCCCTAAGTCTCCTGGGATAGGCTCCAGGCCCCCCGCGACCCTGAATACAGGATAAAGTGGTATAGAATATGAGTGAGAGTGAGTGATAATAATATTAATAATAATAATAATATTCTACAATGAAGTAAAGGCTAAGGAAAACATATCTGAAATGAAATCATGATTATCACTTGTCTATGGTTTATCAGTTCCTCCACCGGTGAAGGGCCTCCAGGTCGGCCGAGAGCAGACCACACACAGCCTGTCTGTTAACTGGGATGCGCCAGTGGGTGTGTACGATGGCTACAGCGCCCAGCTTTTGGATGAAAATAAAGCCCTGGTTGCCAACGTTTCACTGCCTGCAGGCGTCACACATCACCTGTTTGAAGATCTGGTCCCGGGAGGAATTTACACAGTGCACCTTAAGACCTTCAGCGACTCTTATTACAGCAAGGGTGTCATCGCAGAAGGCCACACATGTAAGATTATCATCTTCATTTCAGGTTTAACTCAGTAATAAGTGTCACATGTCTTTTCTTCTGACATACAACAATATTTTTTGTTGTCGTCACCAGTACCGGCGGCTGTAAAAGGTCTCCATTTGATTTTCAAAAACACCACTGAGCTTGTGTTCGGCTGGAACGCGTCCGAAGGCAGGGTAGACTCCTACGACCTCCGCTTGTACACCCAGGAAACAACACCTGTACATCTCGAAAAACACAAGATGGTGGGTGAAAACGAGACGAGCTGCGTTTTCCCTCACCTGATTCCTGGGGAACTTTACAAGCTGGTGGTGATAAGCAAGAGGAAAGGAATGAGCAGCGAGTCGTCTCTGCTGGGGCGCACAGGTGAGACGCAGTACATCTGGTGAGGTGCAGAAACATCATGCAGAAACAGTGTAGAAACAATTAGATTATTAGATTGAATTAGATTGAGGTTTTGGAAGGGATTGAGAGATGGCAGGAAGGCAATAGTAACTAAAAGAATCACTCTTTACAACCTCAGGATGGTATTGAACATTGAGCCTTGAGGTGGATGGCCTACTGTATAACAGTGAAAGAGCACCTCAGGGTTTAGTCCGGAATAGAAATCCAAGGCCACGGTGGGAAACGAAACAGGACTTTTCTAGTTTTTCAGCTGTCCAGAGATCGTCTTGCTGGAACGATGCTGAAAGCGTTTCTAAAAGAGTCAGTTTAAGGACTGGAGTGTAGTTCAGGTACATTTGTGTGACAGATTAGTCTGTCACTCTTAAACCAATGCACTTCTCCTCTGCCGTACTCGAGACAGTACACGTTTTTTAATTTCATAGCTCAGTAAACACTATCTAAATGCAAATGATCATCAGGTCATTAACACAAAACTATTTACTTTCCAGTAATTTCTTTCTATATATATATAGTGTTATAGTGGATTTACAGTACAGTATGTAGTGCCATTTGAAAATGTATTTTGATTTCCAAAGATTATGCAGGAACAGCTTCATATGTTGGTTAAAAAAACCACTCAAATTTATGACATAAATGTGTCAGTATTCATCCCTCAGAGTAATTAGAGACAAGATGAATTGCATGTGTAATAGGATGTGACTTCATAAACACACTATTCTCTCTCTCTCTCTCTCTCTCTCTCTCTCTCTTTTAGTTCCTGCCCAGGTTCGAGACTTGCGGATCGATCACGAGGGTCACACAGACACTCTGTTGCTGAACTGGAGACAAGGTCCTGGGAAACTGAGCGGCTACGTGGTTTCTCTGGAGGACTGTGGTCAGCCGGAGCAGAGACAGAGCAGAGATCAGCTGGAGCAGAGGCTCGGACCCGAGCACACTTACACCATGTTTACAAACCTCCGGCCTGGTCGCTTGTACACTGCTGTGGTGCGCAGCCTGAGCGGAGACCTGACGAACAGCGTCTCTATAGTGGGCCGTACAGGTTGGTATAACCAGCTCGGATACAGTTCAAGCATGGCACTCAGGAAATAGGGGAATAAAATTATAATTTATCAAGAATTAGGTGCTTTGGGAAGTAAGCAGTGTAGTAGTTTTTTCATTAAAAAAAAAATATTCATATAAAAAACTAATTGTTCTTTTTGCGAGTCAATTTTAAATTACACACTTTACAAAAATCATTCTGATTAGCACAAGTGAAAGCAATATATCAAATTAAGTTGTTTTCCGTTTAGACTAAAAATAAGCTCTTGAATCTTCACCAATGCACTTACTGTATATTACATGTAACATTTGTGGAGGCCGGACCATCATGTTTGTCTGGGATAGATTAGGGAATGACCATTTATGGGCGTCCATATACACTACCGTTCAAAAGTTTTAGAACACTTGCAAATTTCTTTTTTTTTTGTTTAGTGATTTCTTTTCTACATTCTACAACAATACTGGGGATTTCAAAACTA
>JAQMYJ010000004.1:20248613-20260210 GCA_030014305.1 Clarias laeviceps
TATATACAAAAATTTTTGGGGGGGGGGGTTACAGTACTTGTAATATTTTATTGAAAAAAGTGTTGAAATTAAAATTAACCTAATTGAGCCATCTCTACCATTCAGTTGAGTTCTACAACAGTATGTTAGGATCAATTCAATGTTGCAGTGTTTTTATATAGTATGCCTTTTTAAATGCTTTATAGTAAAATTAAGTGGATATAATATCCAAAAAAACATTTGTGCTATTACTTCAAGCAAATCTTGTACCATAAAGTGGCATCTCAACCGTTTGGAAGTGATGTATGTTTTAAAAAAAATAAAAAGGAAATTGTTGTTATTGTAGCCCTAAGGAAATATAAGTTTTTTTTTCTATATACTAGGGATGATAAAGGGTTATGGTTTTAAATTCTTTTCTAAGCACTTGTAAAATCAGTGTAGTGGGGGAAATTATACGACTACAGTTCAGAATTTTACATTAATGAATAATGCTGTACTTATAGTACCACTTTGAGCTCGACACACCATCTTAAGATGTACTTCAGATGATATCTTATAATGTCCTTAATCCAGGCAGGAAACATGCTTGTTCATGATTAATAATAGCAGGTGAGAAGCTGAACCTGAAAAACACTCTAAGACCACACAATCAAAGTAAATGTTGCCATTATGTCTGCTTATACACGCATTATAGTCACTGGTTACTAGGAATACAAAATGGACTTTAGATTATAAAAACCTCATATTGTCTATAAACTCAAGCTCATGGCGATTCCCAGGTACGGAGGCCGTGTTACCAGAACACAGGCATCCTCTGCCATCTTACCAGGATTACAAGCACAACAACTCTGTAGTGGCTTACCAGACCAAGCCATTTCAGAGCCAGTGTGGCGACGATCCAGCCACCCGCTCACCGTTTGAGATCAACCTTGGAGCCGGGATGCACAATCTGGGAGGAGCTTGTGAGCAAGACGTGGAGCACAAACAGCAGGGGAGCAATTTCTGTGATGGACCCTTAAAATCCAGAACAGCCTATAGGTAATGTGAGCCTTACTGTAAATAATCCATGAAGCATTGGTGTGTTTAAGTACTTTTAACATCAGCACCATAACAGCATTTTGTGCAACAGTAAAAGTTAATAATGCATTAAATCATTCAGGCATGAAGTGTAAAATCAATCCCAGATTTAGATTTAGATTGTAGATGGTTTTATTACTCAATAACTGCATGCAAATTAAAATGAATTTTAAATTTTCTAAACTGAAATGATGTTATTCTTTAAAAAAGACTGTTCTTGAACTTGATTAGACCTTGACACTCCTCAGAAAGTTTACTATGGTAAGTTCTATAATCCACATGGCACTTATTGGGTACCACAGTGGTTGCCAAAGTTCAGCAGGTAACTAATATGGTATGTTTATATGTACTATACTGTTAGATATGTTAATTCATACCACAGGTGGTGGTATAGTACAGTACATGCAGTACCATATTATTGTATTCAGTGTTAAGAGTTATGACATACACTATGGTATTTAATTGATGTACATTCAGTGATACCATACTATATAAATATTACCATTATGGTACATACTGTAAATAGGAATAACCATGTTTCATACTATAGTACATGTACCAAAGTATACAGTATACCATAGTAGAACCATGTACAGTACCATAGAGTGTCAGCAAATAATAATCAAAAATTCCATGGTACTATACATCATGTTGAAATTTCTTATAGGTATCGAAAAGTGTCAGGGTCACCTGGAGTGATCTGCAACTTGCCAGTATGCTGGACCTACATCTTTTTATGTCCTGCTAATGTATTTTCCGTAACCCTATTGTAGGCAGCTGTAGTGGGGCTGTGTTATGTGACAATAAGGATTTTGCAGAATGGTATCTCTGATAACTCTCACAATTCTCTGTAGAGTTATTTCTAAGTAAACATCATTATCTGTCGTCTGATCGTATCAGATTGTCAGTTTTTCCAAGCCTTTAGGTAGTGACACAGTATTTTACCATAGCTCTGAATTAGTGCTTCATGTCTACGTAGTAGCTAATGATATCAAAGCATCTTGGAGCCATGGCATGCACTTGTTTTTAACCCATATCCATTTGTAGCAACAACAAAAAAAAACTTGAAAGTTGGAACTGGGCTTTATTGGAGTACTAAAAATCCATATAATGGCATAGAGTGGTTTTAAAGGTCTCGTATTTTACTATTTCTTTAACAAGTTAGCACAGGTCTCAGAGCCCCTCGCCCGCAGAGTGTGTATTAATGCTCCAGCTGAAATTCCCCCCCTGATAATTATATACTATTTTATACTTATTATTTTATACTTCAATCTTCCTTTATTTAACTCCTTTTCCAAATGTGCTGTTTCAGTGTTTATGTAAATGAGCTGCTGCTGAGCCACTCCCCTTCAGAGAACTGCAGAGCTGAGCAAAAGGCAGGGGAAGGGGAACCTCTTATGTGAGGTCACTTTAGGGGGGACCTCTAGTTAGTTTGTTTAAGCCCTGGGGGATAAAAAAAAATGGGAAAAAAAAGCATTTTGGGAATGTTATTTCTCATGTTCTTTGTTTGTACAGGCAGCCTTGTAAAATTTAGTACAGTACTATGTCTTTTTTACAGGGATTAAAATTATTTATGCTTTGTTCCAGGCTAAGCGTCCGAGCCTTCACTCGGCTCCCCGATGATGAGAACAAGGAAATGTCTCATCATTCTTTGTTCAGCGACACCTATCTCTCACTTCCACTATGGACACAAGCAGGTGAGACCCGAATACACTCCAGTGCTTCCTTTTACTCATGGCAGAGCGGCAGAACTTAAAGTAACTCGCTTGTTGTTCCGCTCAGAGCCACTAGGAGGCGTTGTCGAGGGCATCAGTGCCGGCCTGTTTCTCATCGGGATGATGATCGCTATAACCGCCTTACTGATCTACAGGCAGAGGGTCCGCAAAGTGTAAGCGTGTGCATCCAAACACGAACACACACCGACACAGGCGCATCCGTTTCCTGCTGAAAGGCAAAGCTATTAGCACTGGTTAATGAGGGGACTAATGTTAAAGAGGAACAGGAAAGCTGGGCATCTGGAACACGCAGATAATTAGATGATGCAGCGAACGAGAGTTCCAGCTCCTGCTCGCTAATTGAATCTGCCTAATCGGTTGCTCGGACATGATTCTTATTCGCTGAACAGGTTTTCAGGCTGTGCTCATATACTGTATACAGATGAGTGCAAAAAATGGCATCTTCCTCGATTTTCTGACTTCAATCAATCAATCAATCAATAAATAAAGTAGAATTTTACAGATAACATATAGGACAAACTTGTCCTTTCTTTATCCATAAATCTAACCAGTGCTGAAAATTATTCAACATTCTAGCTGCAAACTGATTTGTCTAATTACTCATGCAGTGTAGCGCCTTTCTGTCCAGACATGTCGAAACCAACCAGGCAAAGAATTAATATAACGTGTGTTAAAAATTTTAAATAAGTCGGCCTAAAACATTTCATCTCTTGAAATTCCTACAAGATTTCGTGAACTTCCTCCATACAGCTGAGTCACTGGCAATCTTTAAGCAATGACTAAAGACCTATATATTTCCTAGGTTTTTGGATTAACTCCCCCAATCCCTACTTTTGTAGTCAAAATACATTTTAGAGTATTTCTACAGTACATAAGTAAAACATTGGAGTGGTACTTCTACTTCTTGTTGACCAAAACGTGGCATCTGTGGTAAAAAGTGTCTCAACTAGGTGAAAAATTGAATTTTCAAATAGGATCATACCTGCATTACACCATTTTTTATAATACTTAATGGTTCTTACAGTATCTCCCAATCCATGCTTCGATTTTTGTAAATATGCATACACATTTATATTTTTATCAGGTAAAAGAAACACGTTTGCTAAATACTGTACAATTACATGCACTTTTATGTAGTGTCCGTAACTTTTTGGAATTCAAATCTTTCAATGATCTTAACTGTCAATCAGATGAAACTTGGCCAATTTAGATTTCACATGAAAAGACATAAACCTGAAAAAGTGTATTATTCTAAAATGCAAAATTGTTAAGATATTGCAACATGATTTTGACATGGTTACGGACACTACACATTTTTTGCTTAAAAAAAAAACCAAAAATTTAAAAAGCTTACACCAGTTTTAGTATCAATATTTATTACTTTATTACTTAATACATATAAAGAATATGAATAATTTACATTTTAAATGATTATAATTTCAAGTGAGAAGTAATTTGGGGCACATATAAAATCACCTCGCAAAGTTTTAAGTTAAGCAAAATTGGTCACTTCCATGTTGCATAAACTTCAGGAGTAGCTTCTATGGCACACACATTTTCTGCATTATATGTAAAACATAAAAAAAATTAAATCAGCACCAATACTGTGTTTTGGCCGAGTGGAGTACATTTTTAGGTCAGTACTAACTGTATACTTGTACTGGAGGATTGAGTTTGTGTACTTTTTCCACCTTTGTTTCATTAATGAGACGATACACAAGTTTGCATTTAACTGTTCGTTTCTTCCTGTGTGTTGTGTGTGTAGAGCGGTGCAGGAAAGCCCTCTGGTGAGGATGAATATGTGGAAGGAGGTTCCCACCTCAGGGATGTACATGGGGGTCAGGAGGTACGGGATGCTTATTTACATTAGTTTCATGAAACTAATGCCTTAAAAATTTCTCTATAGGTCGTCATAATTGTTTAGAATAGTTTTCTCATGCAGACAGTAACCTTTGGTAAGAACTGAAGGTGATGTAGACAACTGAAAGCTGAGTCATGTCTCTTAGGTGATTCAGAGGTCTTAGGAAATAAATCTATCATCTTTATTGCTGGCAGCTTTGGAAGTTAACTTGGCTTGATATATTGGGCTCTGAGACAAGCCAAAAAAAGACCTTTATAGCCAGTGTTTAATTTGATTGGGAATCGGAAGATTCGACGTTTATGACTCACCTGGGACTCTGAATGCTGCCTTCTTTAAGGAAATGCTTCCACTTAGCATAAGGAGAACGATCGATATGAGAGTGGAGAAGAAAGTGCAGTGGCTTCTGAAGGCAGAGAGTGTGGTCTCTTATAGTCCGAAGTCGTGCGTGGCTGCTTGGTGTTTCCAAATTGCCCCTAGAGTGTGAGTGTGTATGTTGTGCCCTATCATGGGTTGGCACTCCATCCATGCTTTGTGCCCGGAGCTCCCTGGGATACACTTACCAGTATAAGCAGTGTATGTGGATGTCATAGATGGATGGATGGATGGATGGATGAATGGATGGATGGGTGGATCTGTATACATGTTTTATTAGCATTAGGTTAAATCGCAGCAAAATAAATGGCACGAATTAAAAGAGTGATACCGCAGTACGTACAGATAGTTTCGCCATGCTTCTCAACGTGTTAGTTCTGTTTGCTTTAGGAAACATTCTACAAGTTCATGCTCACATTCAAGACCTTTTCCACCAGCCATGATGGATCGAAGAAAACGTGACATTCTAGCCATATTACAGTACAACAAACATGGATTGATGGATAGCCAGAGAGATTGAGACATGCTTAGAGGGAGAGAGAGATGTCAGCTGTCCAAGTTATACCCATGCAATGTTTACACACTGGTTGTTCCTATCAGTGCGAGCTCTAACTTCTGGGCCTGATGTAAATAAATTATTGAAAGTGCTTACACTGAGCTTCGAGTCGATGCCTGATGAACACAGACAGCTTGCGAGATTAATTCAGGGCTGTAAAGCGGCAGACTGAAACAGGCTAGACCAAGCGAGCAGCCGTAAACCCAATTTAATCACGCCTTTTTTTTCCCCCTCCTTTATTGCAGCAACCGGCGCCTATCCAGGTATGCACTTCCCTTCACCTTAATATAAACAAACATCTGCAGATATTGATGAAGTTTTAGTTTTAGTTTTCGATAACTGTCCCTGTGTGTTTAATTAGCCCTGTCAAAGCAGCATATTTTGAAGCTCATCTCGGGAAACTCCAAGCCGACTCCAATTACCTCCTCTCGGAGGAGTTTGAGGTAACATTTGACTTCTAGAAATGTAGTCTACTCATAGCTTTATCATGCAGTACTTATGCTCTGTCATGTGTTTATCTTTGCGACAGGATCTCAAGGATGTGGGACGGAATCAAGCGATGGATGCTGCACGCTTACCCGAGAACCGCTGCAAGAACCGATACAACAACATCCTGCCGTGTAAGTTCGCTTAACACCAAGGAACCATAAACAGAACTTGTCGGTGTGAACTGATACTCAGTCTCTCACTTATTCACATTGCTATTGGAAGTCAAGACTGACCGAGAATGATACTGTTGTTTGCAGATGACGCGACCCGTGTGAAGCTCTCGTGCTTAGAGGACGACCCGTGCTCGGACTACATCAACGCCAGCTTCATCCCAGTGAGCTGATTTTACTTGCTCTTCATAGGTTTGATGAAAGGAGTGTATGGCTACGGTCACATTACAAGACACATCGCTCAATTTTTTGTTCAGACCCGATTAACGTCATGTTGGTTGACAATCGTAATTAGAAGTGACTTTTATCAGACTTTGAAGCAGCTAACGCATACACACAGGGAAAAGTCGCATAAATTGGAATCTGATCTTTCTCATTCAAGTCACATATATATAGGGGCACTGGTGGCTCAGTGGTAGGTGTTTCACATGTCTTATGGAAGGCCCGGATTCCCAGCAAGTGTCCACTGGATGCTGTGCCGGTCCCAAGACCGGATAAAATGGGAGGGTTGCGTCAGGAAGGGCATCTGGTGTAAAACCTGTGCCAAGCTTGTACCAGATGGTGATGATAAGTAGCCTAGTACTGCCTTTGAGGTCAAGTTGCAACTTGTAATTCCCAAACAAACAAAACAACCACCAACAACTTTCAACTTCTTCTTAATTGCCAATTCGAGCCCCACCCGAGCCCCGGGTTCGTTGGTGGGTTGTCAAACCCCATAATACCCAGCCACTGCATGCAGTGCCGGTCCCAAGCCCGGTTAGAAAAATGGGAGGGCATCCAGCGTAAAAACCTGTGCCTAGATGTTCCCCTTGATGGGAGCAGCCGAAAGAAAGTTTTTTTTGTTTCTAACCCTTTTGACTTTAGCTCAGTTAGTATTTAGACACAGTACTCGGTTAAATTTGTGGAAACCACCGTACTTATAAGTTATTTCATGAAGCTAATCATCAAAATCGTCTGAATCAGCAATGCTAGCAGGCTGACTTGTAGCTAAACTCCTCACTATGATCCACTGTTGTAGCTGTTGAGTCTTTTTTTTTTTTTTTTTTTAGAGAATTGTTGCCTGAATGTTTGAAGGTCACTGGAGTAGAACAGAACCTGCAGCCACTCAAGCCTCTAAGTGTAAAAGTGCTCTTAAAGTAGTGTTTTAAGAGCTTAACCACTTAGCATGGACAGAGCATCAGAAAAACGCAGCAGCATGGTTAGGAAGGTTTTAGTCTGTATGCAAACCTCACAGATCGTCATGGTTACGCTAAGTTATGGAAATATGTTATTTTGCAAATAGTACCGAACTGTCTACTTAACCCACACCTGAAAAGCAGAACATGGAGCGCACTTGATTCAGCCTATCCAAAATAACCCGAATTATCAACCCTTACTTTTATTCTTAGATAACTTCTATGCTATTATTATTATTATTATTATTATTATTATTATTTAACATATCTTCGTTTTCCAGGGCAATAATTTCAGGCGGGAGTACATCGCCACGCAGGGGCCGCTCCCAGGCACCAAGGACGATTTCTGGCGCATGGTGTGGGAGCAAAACGTGCACAACGTCGTCATGGTGACGCAGTGTGTGGAGAAGGGCAGGGTGAGTAGCTGAGAGAGAGAGAGCAACATCAGTGGTGCCATAGAAACACACACACACACACACACACAGCCAGGGGATATTAGTGACTGATCATTAGCATGAGCAGGCAGGAAAAATAGAGCTGGTGATTATGGAGTCAGAGGGGTCATATGGACCAATTGAGAAGCGACGAGTGTTTCTGACACGTGCCTGAAAGTGTGTGTGTTTGTTTTTTCAGTTGAAGTGTGATCAGTACTGGCCTACTGACAGGGAGCCACTGTACTACGGTGACCTCGTGGTGCACATGCTCTCTGAGTCCGTCTTGTCAGAGTGGACAATCCGCGAGTTCAAGATATTCTGTGTGAGTGCAAGACTGACCGTACAGTATATACTGTATACTTTACACACTTTTCATTTTCATGACAATATTCACAAATGTACGATCTATATATCTAAGGAGATACGGCAATATTTTTAAAAATACGCAGTCACGACACTAACCCTTGGCCACCAGTTTCCCCGTTCTTTCATGTAGTTTTCCAATCAGCCAATCGTGTCCTGACAACGTGATGCTGTGCGGTCTGAGAAGCTTTTCTGCTCAGCGTCGTTGCACGGAGTTGTCATTTATCCACCTATCTTGCTATGACAGAGATCCCTGTTTTAACAGCTTTAGGTTGACATGTATGGTTGTCACATAAGCAGCTCTGGCACCTTGGGCGTGGCTCCAAAAGATCTCTGAAGGTGCTCTATAGCGTCTGGCATCCAGATGTTAGCAAGATGCTATGGGTGGCAGGACGGGGCCTTCCATGGATCAGCCTTTTTTTGTCTAGTACATCCCATAGATGCTTGATTGGATTGAGATCGGATCAATAACCTTTGTTTGAACTTTTTTTGTGCTAGGCCCCACACAGAAGACTGTGATGTACAGTACAAGGGGCATCCATAAAATTATCATTGCTCAGAAATAATAATGTAATGAAACGAACGTTGGTTGTGAGATTAGTCCTTGGCTACATATCCTCCACCTACTGTAAGGCGACGCACTTCTCCAAAGGATAGATGAGCAGGTGGAGAACGTCTTTAAAGAAGCCTTCTTTTTGGCTCTTGAGCAAAAGTTCCATCTCGGTAATCACTTCGTCATCATCAAACGCCTGCCACTAAGTGGTTTCTTCAAGTGATGGAAGAGGAAGAGGTCACTAGGTGCGAGGTCGGGGGAGTAGGGGGGATGAGACAGAATTTCGTATCCCAAGTCGACCGCAAGTTTCACCATTTCATGAGATGTTCATGAATTTACTAATTTCCTTTGACATAATTTGGGCAAATATTTTCAAATTTTTCATGCCATAATAGCAATTGTATGACTGACCCTCAAACTGAGTGTTCTGGTACCGTTCGATCATAGCCAGAATTAACGTTTTTCAGGAATTTGTGCTACATTGGCTTTTCTGTCAGATTGGACCAGAACATGTTCCTTGGTCCCCAGAGGCATACATGAGCCCTGGGTGATCCTGTCACCAGTTTACTGGTATATAAAATATACTTGACCTTGGCGGGGTGTTAATGTTATAAATGATCAGTGTATGTGTGTGTAATTTTTGCTTGTCCACATCAGTATGTGTTAATTTATTGTAAATTGTTCTATACTGTAGGAAGGCCAGCTGAGTTACCCGAGGATTGTGCGTCACTTCCATTACACGGTGTGGCCGGATCACGGAGTGCCCGAGTCCACGCAGTCGCTCGTTCAGTTCGTGAGAACTGTGAGAGATTACATCGACAGAGTGTCAAACTCAGGCCCTACTGTGGTCCACTGCAGGTACTAGGAAACCACACTCATTCCTTACTTTATCACTATCTAAGTAACAGACTGGGAAACCCTTTATATCGTCATTTTTTACTTTTTCTACTCCACCTGATTTAACTAATCAGCTAATTAACAGGCTTTCCTTAACCTAAGTGGGTGTGATAGAGCAGAGAAGACACTAAAATGTGCAGAGCAAGTGGTCCTTCAGGACCAGAGTAGAGAACCACTAATCTACTCTATACAGTTCTGAAACTGTACAGTCAAACTCATACTGTAGACCTCCACATGTTCGTGTCCAGAGATCACAACACTGGAGTGATTGGACTGGAGTGCGCTTCTGTCTTCCTCCTCCGCGGGTGTAGCTAATATTATTGGAGTTTGATCTCGCTCTGATTTACTTCATTACGTTTTTCTTCTTTTATTAGTTTTCCTCTCATCCCACACTGCACGCAGCTCCTCCCTCTGTGCCACGTTAATGAAAAGTGACACACAGCCATGAACTGCTGATTAACCAAATATGAAACATAAATCGCTCTTGAATTTGAAAGCCATTGGTATTATTGGTCCAGATGCTGATTAGCTATGAGTCAGTCCTTCAGTTTTAGATGACGGCAAATTATAGTATATTCAAGTATCTGGGAAGCGGTAGAAGGACAGAAGCATCGTTCTAAATTAGTGAAGATAGTTTATGAGAGAGAGAGCTTGTGTAGTAATATGCATATTTCCCAACATTAAAATGTCAGACGTGGGAGAAGGTAATCTATCAATTTTTTGCGTGTTGATCATCGGGGGTTACGCCGAGCTCTTCAATCACACTGAAGCGTTTTGTCCTAATTGCATTAGTCCCCTCGGTTACACAGGGTCTGGCGCTGTCTCTGCGGGAGATGATGGATCGACAATGGCAGCGAGAGTCTGACGAGAGTCAACTTCTGATCCGTGGAGCGGTGTTGGAGTTTGATTAAAATGGGAACGAAATAAGAACCAGGATTAGGGATGAAGTGTGAAATAAAGCCGGGTCAAGAACTCACCGTGTGGTCAGGGAAGTCACAAGTCATCAGGGTTTTTGCTGCAACAAATTGTACTGTATGATAAGATCACAAGTTCAAAGTGGGGTACTTCGTCTTTTTCCTGTCAATAGCAATCATGCTAACCTGTTCTGGACATGTGCGAGCTTTAAAGCTTTGTGCGCTGTCGTTACTGAGTGTACAGTGTGTCTCAGTATGTCTAAAAGTTCAGGTGTACAGTCATTATTTAGTCACTAGTTACTTCTGCTCCTAGTGCTTTTGATATCCCGACACTTCTCTTACTCTGGTAGGCTCAGATTCATTTTAATGCTGGTGTACAAATAGTTGCAACATGCGCTGTTGTTCTTTTGCAAAAGTTTTTTATTCCTTTTTTTTTCGCATTGAAATGAATTGTTGTACATTTGGCAACCGTGCCATTGTCGCTCTCTTCCCTCCACAGCGCCTTCTGCTGCTCTGGAGGACTCAGACTTGCCTGAACTTGCATTTTATTGTGGAAATTCATTGGTAGTTTTGTACCTGGTACCTTATACACACAACAGTTTGACTGTAGAAGCTTTTGTTTTTTTGAATGTGCTAAACATTAAAGCTAAAAACAAACCAGCCCAGGGTTTCAAATTCCCTGATATTTTGACTTTTTTTCCCTCAGAATTCAGTTTCAGGTCAGAACACAAATATACACAAACAGTTTGGACTAAAATGCACTTTATATACATCTAGGCATTTTATTTATACAGTCGACCCCAACAAAGTCGAGGTTCAGAGTTTGCCGCCTCAGTCGATCACAGATTTTTCCTTAGAACCTAACTAATAATTGTTCACGGAAACCCGCAATTTCATAAAAAGTATAAATATCCTCCACAATTGTTTTTATAGCTTTTTCTGTGGAAATATATACTCAGCAAAAAAAGAAACGTCCTCTGACTTTCAACTGTTTTTACTTTCAGTAAACTTAATGTGTAAA
>JAQMYJ010000004.1:20317160-20327314 GCA_030014305.1 Clarias laeviceps
GTAAATGGTCATGAAAATAAAGAAAACACATTGAATGAGTGAAGGTGTGTCCAAACTTTTGGCCTGTACTGTACATACATATACCAGTGCACTTGTACAATGAAACAGGACAATGGAACAAGCTGCACTTTAGGGGTTTTGCCTTAAAGACTAAAAGCCAATACAGTTTGAATTATTCATTTTCAAAAAGTCATGGCATTAAAGCCTAATGTGATACCAAGACGAGTAATTCATTAATAGCATCGATTTACTTTTTCTACTTGGCTTCAGTAAACTAAAATAAAATCAATAATTTGATTAATGTTTTCAACTGTATGCAAGTGCCGGCTTCGGGGTTTGACTTGTATTTTACTTGACATATTTAACAGCAAAATGGTAAAAAGTAAATAGATTTTTCTTCTCACTTGCTTTCAGGGAGCTTAGAGAGCTTAGAGGACATTGTATTACTTAGGGATAATGTACCAGTGCAGTGTAACTACTGTAAGCACAATTATAAGCAAAAATATAAACAATTCTATAGAATCTCTTTGTATTCTGTGATGTTACATTTTTAACAGGAGGTCCCGGACCTCCTCCAGCATGATGATGATGATCGTCTGCATAAACTCTGCACAAGCTCCATAAAGAGACGGTGTGTTAAGGTTGGTGTGGAAGAACTCGACAGTCCTGACCTCCACCCTCCCTAAACACCTCCTCCTCGACATCCCGACATCAGTACCTGATCTCAGGAACACCCTTGTAGCTGAATGTTGACTGACCATGCAGTCCTTACAGTATGCTACGCTGCCTGGCTGAAATAAATTTATCAGTTCAGAAGGTACAAATTATTGGGCTGCATCAAGCAAAGAAAACAACTTTGTGGTTGGGAAAAAAAAAGACGAATGAGATCACTATAACACTTGATGAAGTTGCAGGGTAAAAATCAACAGTAAAAACCCGAGCTATGTTTAATAGTCAAAGTAAAAGCATTTCCATACACACACACACACACAATGTGATGAAAACTCACAGGATTGGGATTAAACCATAAGAAAAGCACTTGATTGGGGAAATTAGGAAGCATAAAGATTGGACTTTGAAGCAATGGACAAAGGTTATGGGGTCACGACCCAGAGCGAAGGGAAGCGCATGAAGCGATGCACCCATCATGCATAGTGTCCACTGTACAAGCCTCTGGAGACAGTGTTATGATCTGGGGTCGATCAGTTGCTGCTTTAGCTCTCGACTCAGCAACGTTATGTGGCAATAAAATGAAGACCTGAATGTACTGAATGACCAGATTATCACATCTATGTTTGTTTTTGTGTGTGTGTGTGTGTGTGTATACAGTATGTGCGAGTTTGTCCTGTAATAGACTGTCCATTCTGATCAGTCATGAATCTGACCAGGATGAAGTGGTTAATGAAAATGAATTCATCTAGGCTGTTATGTTCAGAGAATAACAGCATGTCTGAGAGGTTAAGAACCAACAGGAATATGTTAAGCAAAAAAAAAAAAGTTAGCTGATTATTTAGTCTTGTTTTTTAGATTATTCACTCACTCACTCATCGTCTATACTGCTTTACCCTGTATTCAGGTTCGTGTGGGGCATAGAGCCTATCCCAGGAGACTTAAGGCACGGTACACCCTGCAAGGCACGCACACTCATTAACACACTACAGGCAATTTGGGAATGTCAGTTACCTTAATCTGTATGTCTGTGGGAGAAACTGGAGCACCTGCGGGAAACCCACCAAGCACAGGGAGCATGCAAACCATGCAAACTCCACACAGACAGATTCCCTGGAGGTCCAAGGCAACAATTCTAATTACTAAGCCACCATACCACACAGTTGGTTAGAGTAGCAGAAGGGAAAGCAGTGTAAATGTGCAGGATTGGAAAGCTGGACACCACTGTTTTACAGGTTCTCAACCCAGATCACGGAAAAAACACCCCCTTCTCTCGTACACTCAATTTGACTCAAATAGAGTTGTTAGTTAGTTGAATCAACTATGATTATGCTAAACTAAGTTTGAAAATCTGTATGAAATGTGTAGTGTGAAATGGTCTTAATGCTTTCAGGCAGACGGGATGGCAGGTTCCTAATCCTGGTCCTGGAGAACACATTCCCTGCTCAATACATTCATCGTTGATTCAACGAACTAATCAACTAACTAGCTAACTAACAACTCGAAGTGAGTGTATCAAACCCAGACTCCTAAGGTGCAACTACTAATCAACCGTGTGTGCAGGATTGGAAAGCTGGACACTACTGTTTTACAGGTTCTCAGCCCAGATCCTGGAGAACCCCCTGCTCTAATACACTCACTTTGACGCAGAAATAATTGTTAGTTAGTTAGTTGAATCAACTATGACTGTGTTAAGCCAGGTTTGGAAATCTGTATACTACTGTGAAATGGTTTTAGGTTCCTAATTCTGGTTTTGGAGAACCGCCTGTTCTAATAGATTAAAATATTCATAGTTGATTCGAACCCAGACCCTGGTGGTGCGAGGTGACAGTGCTGACTACTTAACCACGCGCCACTGGGTTGGTTAGATTATTAGGAGAGAGAGCAGTGTAAATGTGGAGGATTGGAAAGCTGGACACCACTGTTCAACAGGTTCTCAGCCCTGATCCAGGAGAACCCCCTGCTCTAATACACGCACTTTGATTCAGAAATGATTGTTAGTTAGTTAGTTAGTTAGTTAGTTGAATCAACTATGATCTGGGTTTGGAAATCTGTATAAAAGTGTGAACACATTTCTCCAGCTCTAACTTTAATCAGCATGCAGTGTTAGTTAGCTGATGAGGTGCGTGTTTGGAGCAGATGTCCAGCACAGGACGGGACGGGACGGGACAGGACAGGGGTAACTCTCCCAGGGAAGATCCAGATGTTTGGGAAGATCCAGATGTTTCAGCGTTACCTTGGGGTTGAGCAGCAGCTGTTGCTCGTCGTAGTGCAGCAGCGCGGCGGCTCCGGACGCCGAGTTGTTGACGAAGATCTGCAGACAGGGGTAGAGCGACGTGCCGCGACAGTCCGCCCCGCACGTGAACACGCACTCGAAGCGCTCGTCCAGGCGCCGCACGCTCAGCACCGTGCAGTTGGCCGGGCGGCTGCGGAGACTCTGCAGCGCGGGACTCAGCCAGCACAGGCACAGGATGAAGAGCGACAGCACGCCGCTGGCGATCAGGAACAGGCCGAGCCGGATACTGCGGTCCTCCGCCTCCGAGTACTCATACGAGACCCGGATCTTAGCCATGGCTCGGCCCGGCTGGTGGGAAGGTCCATAAACAGCGGCGCGTCAGGAACTCACCGCTCCTCTCTTCTCTTCTCTTCTCTTATCCTCTATCTCTACATTTAAACTCCTCCTGTCTGTGTGTGTGTGTGTGTGTGTGTGAGAGAGTGTGTGATTCGCCAAAGCCGACCCTTTGCTCCTCCCTTTTACGCGTGAACATCTCGATTCATGATTTAGTTTCTACCAGGTGTGTGTGTGTGTGTGTGTGTGTGTGTGTGATGGTGCTGAGATTTCATCACGCAAACCTGAGATTTCATGCCTGATTTTGTCCTCAACGCTGCGAAATAGACACAAAATCAGTTATTGGTGGTTAAAAAAAAGTGTCATCTACTGTGTAGATGTGACATCTATAAGTGAATTTTTTTTTGATAGGATCATATAACATAATTTCTATTATAATAATGTTTTTTTCTGACACATGCTTTGTTTTTGTTTTTTGTAAATACGCATACACATTTATATTTTTATCAGATAAAAAGAAACACATTTGGCGAAATACAGTTTTATGCAGTCTGTTTATGTACTGTAGTGTCTGTAACTTTTTAAAATTCAAATCTTTTTTAATTCAGTGATCTTAATTTGTCATTCAGATGAAACTTGGCCATTTTAGATTTCATAAACCTGAAAAAGTGTATTATTCTAAAATGCAAAATTAAGACATTGCAACTTGAATTTGACATGGTTACGGACACTACAGATTTTTTGCTTTTTTTTTTAGCTTTTACCGAAAACCACCTCTCGTGCAAAGCACAGAGGTTACCCTGGAATTTTAATGGTACATGTGTTAACAATAATTATTGGGCGAAATGCAATAAACATAAAAAGCAATTTTAACAGACTAAACTGTGCACTGGTGACCATGTTGGAACTGGTTTGGGGTTGTTTTTCAGGAGTTGGGCTCGGCCCCTTACTTCCAGTGAAAGGAAATCTTAGTGCTTCAGCATACAACAATTTCACACTCCCAACTTTGTGGGAACAGTTTGGGTGCGGCCCCTTCCTGTTCCAACATGACTGCGCAGCCGTGCACAAAAGTAAGGTCCATAAAGACACGGATGAGAGAGTTTGGTGTGCGAACTTGAATCCTGACCTCAACCTGATAAAACACCTTTGGGATGAATTAGAGCGGAGACTGTGAGACAGGCCTTCTCATCCAACATCTGTGTCTGACCTCACAAATGCGCTTCTTGAAGAATGGTCCAAAATCAAAATTCCCATAAGCGCACTCCTAAACCTTGTGGAAAGCCTTCCCAGAAGAGTTGAAGCTGTTATAGTTGCAAAGGGGGCGGGGCCAACATCATATTAATGCCTATGGATTAAGAATTGGACGTTACTTAAGTTCATGTGCATGTAAAGGCAGGCGAGCGAATACTTTTGGCAATATAGTGTATATTTTGTGGAAGACTGGTCTGGAAAGTCAGCTTTAACGGACAGGGAAGTTGAGGGAGAGTGAGATCTAAAGGTGGCAGTGATGCAACTTACAGGACTCCAAGCAAATCTATATAGCGGTTCTGAGAGGAAACATGTAGAGAAAATAGAGTGTGTGGAAGTGCCGGTTAAAAGGAGACGAGGAGTTTGTGGCACAGACCAAGACCAGACAAGATAAGGAGTCGAAGAATGAGACGAACTGGAAACCGAAGGAAGACTGGACTGGAAAATCGGAAGATGAGGGAGAATTGGACCTACAGTTGGCTGGTAATGTAACGTATTGTTTTCCACCTGCTGTTTAAGCCCTGGCCAATACAATGTTCATGCAGACACGAGACTCATGTGGATGTTTACAAATGAGTAAAAAGTGAATTCTGCATAATAGATCCTTTTTCAACTAGATATATATACGGTGATGTGTAAGCGGTCAATGTGGTCCTCCTTCGGGAATTTCTTCTGAAGTTTGCTCACACTTGTTGTTGCTAACACTTGCTCCTGGCACTTGACACATAATGTTGACACACTGGCTCCTCGCAAGACAAAACCACCCACACCAACCACACTGCGATCTCCCTTCTCACAACACGTCCAGATTTGTCAATGATTGTTTATTCTGTCTTACAGCAATTCATTGCATTACATTTTCTTCTTTCTATCTCATCCCTAATAGCATGGCCTTTATTTTTTAGTCTGGATGTAAAAACCTCATCCCTGCTAGATAAGGGGCGTTTCCACCATTTCTGGATTTGATCCTGAACTGGTATGATCCTGAGTTAGTAGGAAATCCTAGGGAACCCGGGTAGCCTGGTCCATGAGAGATTGCAGACGTGCACCCTCGTGATATCACACAGCAATAACGCAAGGGAGGTAGAATGCATTCCATGGCTAATGTATATTCAATTCATAGGACTAATTAAGACATGTGATGTCACAGAGGCAAGCAATCTAGAAGTGTCAAGGATTTCAGTTTTTCACAAACATTTCAGGAATGTGGTTGGAGCCGTAAGATGTTTTTTTCTTTTTTTTTTTTTACCAGAACCATAAATCACACAGGACGGACTGAGTTAACCTTTCTGAACATCCTTTCAAAGCTTGAGATGTCTCATTAAAATGAAATTATCCTTGAACATTGTTTTTAAAAAATGACACACGGCATGACTGAAGGGTCTAAAGAAAGAACAGCATGACAAATGACTTCAAGAGCACTGATTTCTGAATCAACTACATTTGGATGTAAATGCAGTCACAGTGTAATATCAGCACAGTGCACACACTGCAAAAAATCACATTCATCAACTTAGAAGATTAGGCAAATGCATTTGGTTGGGTAAAGCAATATCAAAACTTTAATTTCACTAATGGCTTGGAGTCAGTGCAAGACGTTGTAAGTGTTACAAATCATCCTGTTTCCTGTATTAAACTCACCAGACTTAACTTGAAGGAGCAGTTATTTGCGGCTGATAATAACTGCTTTATGGCTTAACACTCACTCTCACTCACTCATCGTCTATACAGGGTCACAGGGGGCCCGCGGGGGGCACGAGGCGGGGTACACCCTGGACAGGGTACCAATCCATCACAGGGTATACACATACACACACTCTATGGGCAATTTGGGAATTCCAATTAGTCTAATCTGCATGTCTTTGGACTGTTGGAGGAAACCGGAGTACCTGGAGAAAACCCACCAAGCACGGGGAGGACACGGGGAGGACACGTAAACTCCATGCACACAGAGACGAGAATCGAACCTGGCCGGAAATTGAACCCGGACCCTGGAGGTGCAAGGCGACAGTGCTAACCACTACACCACCGTGTCACCTATGGCTTAACACTCTGTTTACTTAATCAAGAACTTTAGATTGAGGTAAAAAATTAAGGTTGCCTCTCATTCTTGTCCTTTTGTCTTTAAAAGGACTTTTCTTCCTTTACTCATCTAATCGTGCCTCTATCCAGAAAGGACTTCACAAAGGGATATCGCATTAGCTGTACAGAACTCATCGAACTAATCCATGTGATTCATTTTTGCTTTGCTCGCGGTTTATACTTTTTTTTTCCCAAGTTGAGCTTTTAATTTCCATCGGCTTTTAAAACCAATAATGAATCATTGCTCCTTAAGATTAGGTGAGGAGTCTGGCAAATTTAGTACTACTGTATGTAAATTATTCGGAAACGTTAAGGCCATTACAACAACAAGTTCTTGTTTGGTTTATTATTTATGAGGATGTTTCCTTTGTTATGCTTCTTGTCACACCGACAACCCGAAAGCAACTTAACGTCAGTCATGGATGCTGTTTAACTTCAACAACGGACAGTGTTTAACTTCAGTCATAGACAATGTTTAGTCAAAAATGATGTTGAATTTCACTTATGCATAGTGTTTACATTCAGTAATAAATGGTGTTTAACTTCTGACCAGTTTAAACTGCTGCTCTCTGGGTGATTGTGGTTGGTACATTGAGACACACGGGGAAATACATTAATATGGAATATTGCAATATATGGAAGCAAAAACATAAATACATATCATTTTGGATTAAAGAAACATCACATCAACTTTATTACATGAATAAAACTCACCACAGCACCTCAATTTCAACCTGCCATAATCCTTTTGGAGCGAAACAATAGAATTCACAAAGGCAGAAACTTTGGTACCCATGACACTCACAAAACAATAAAAACCTCAATCTCTCATCATATCACTGAAGTGCAGTTAAACAAGGATCGGACTTCTATGATTTATGCCTTAAAGCAGTGGCACAGGACAGGATTACTCTCCTCGTAACCCAGACGGCTCCCAGGCAGGTGGGTTTTATTCCATAAATATTTCTTCTGGACTCACTTTATCACCACATTCGCTTTTTTTTTTTTTTATGGGTTACCTTGACTTTCTATGAAAGCCATCATCTGTAAATCATCAAGGTAGCGGAATTTGTTTTCTTATTTTCGTGCTGCGGTTTATAGACTGCATTTATATTCGAACTAAAAATGACAAACGTCTTTCTAGTAGAAATTGTGTGCTTGACCGAGTTCCTATAATCTTCACTACAGTTTAAAAAGGACCTTTACATATACAGTACAGCACAGCACTTGCGCTCAGCTGGTAAAGTGGCTTTGTACAGTATGTCTTTTGCCATAAAAAGGTTCCGGATAGTTTCTTGGGCCTGTGTGTAAGCAGTGTCTACCAAGACTTGCAACCTAGTAACTAACATGAATAAAAGGTCTTCATTATAACATATATGACGTAAGACACATCAGTGCTGTTCACGCTTGCATTAAATCATTTGTGGTTTCACTGAAGCACTACGTCTAGACGGACGTCGCTCAAGCGCTTTGCCAGTCTTTCTTGCTGTAAGGTCTGTTTTTTTTGCTGCGTACGTAGCAACCACCTGCAGCTATCAATCTTTGTGGTAAAGAGCTGATCATCATTCTCGGAGACACAGTGGGACACCTAGGCTCAGATCCAAGCCAATCAGTGCCAAGTCTAGCTGGCATAGTTCACAATTTAAAACCTAATCAGGATTCATGCAGGACCGCGCCTTAGGTGCCATAGGGACTGCTGATTGAGCTGCAAATACATTAGACCAGTTTATGGAGCAAGGGATCAGACTTCAATTCTGACCCCTAAACACTTTGCCTCTTCAGCCTGATTGACTTATCAGTCCATTACTAAACCGTAAAATACAAGCGACATGTTGTTGTTTTACTCAAAAAGGCACCCCTTACATTTTTTTTTGAACAGTTTACCCACCATGTTCCTCCAAGTGCATGATTACTCGCGAACTCATGTTTCTATGGTAGTCCATCAAGGTCACCCCTGCTGGTTATTTGAGGTAAAATGGGTATTTCTAAAGACCGCCTCGTACTTCTTATTACTCGAGATCAGTGTGTTGGATTCCAGTTGACTCCCATATTGACTTCGCGGTTGAATCTTGTATTTCTGCTCAAAGTCATTCACATTTATGACATTAAGCAGATGCTCCTATCCAGAGCAACCAACAGATCTGTTCCTGTGCAGCAGTTGTATATAATTTAATATCATTTGTGAATGGAAATGTCTCCAAGCCTACAGTACCTGAAGTCATACATGATGCTGGTGTAGTGTTCCCTAGTGCTAAGACTCCATCTAGTGGACAAAGGGAGAAAAGTGCATCACACAGATGGACTAGAATAAAATTGCATTTAATGTTTAATTAATGAATCCATGCATAATTTATTCTTTAGTTCTCCATCAGTTACAGCTTTACCAGGATAAAAGTGCTGGTGGATCCGGAACCAATCACAGGAACTCGGGGATCGAAGCAGGAATGCAGTTTGGCTATGAAGCAGGTTCTTTGCCAGGCTACATTAAGTAACACAATAGAATAAAATCATGGCTGATAAGGAAACGAATATCGTTTCACATAAAGCTATGTGAAAAAGTATTTGCCCCTTCCTTATTCTTTTTGGGCTTAAATTATTCAGATCATCAAACTAATTTTAATATTACAAAATATAATACATGTACAGCAGACACTCCAATTCAGAGCAACTTCTACATTTATCTCCTTATAATATCTGAGCAGGTGAGGGTTACGGGCCTCACTCAGGGGCCCAACAGCAACCTAGTCAACCCAGGACATTCCAATCAGTAGCCCAACACTTTAACCGCTGAGCTACTCCTGTTCTAGCCATAAGACAACATAACCAGTAAATACAAAATAAAGTTTTTTAATTATAATTTTATTTTTTTAAATAACAAAATCTGTCCAAATCTGCCTGGCCTCATGTGGAAAAAGTAACCACCCCCTAAACCTACAGTAATAAGTGGTTGTGCTTCCCTTAGTGACAACAACCGAAATTAAGTGTTTATCAACCAGTTATTAGTTATTAAGAAATATTAACTGGTAGTTAATTTCACATCGCTGTGGAGGAATTTTGGCACACTCTTTTTTGCAGAATTGTTTTGATTCAGCCACATTGGAAGGTTTTCGAGCATGAATGACCTGTTTAATTTCATGCCACAGCATCTTAAACGGATTTACAGTAAGTCCGGACTTTGACTAGGCCACTCCAAAACCTTATTTAAAAAAGAAAAAAAAAAAAGTTTTAAACCAATCAGAGGTCGATTTGCTTGTGCGTTTTAGATTCCTTTCCTGCTGCATATCCTATTATGATCACATAACCCCAATATTATCATCCCTGCACTGGCTACCTGTTCAGTTTAGGATTAATTACAAAATAGTATTACTTGCATACAAGGCTTTAAATGGTTTCGCTCCCACATACCTGACCAGTCTTCTGATACACTACAATCCACCACGTTCCTTAAGATCATAAAACTCTGGACTTCTGGTGGTTCACAGAATTTCAAAATCTACAAAAGGGGGAGCAGGGCTTTTTCATATTTAGCTCCAAAGCTTTGGAACAGCCTTCCAGACAGTGTTCGGGGCTCAGACACAGTTTCCCA
>JAQMYJ010000004.1:20327414-20369275 GCA_030014305.1 Clarias laeviceps
CGCCGTCACCCTTGGCTTCCTCATCAGAGACATTTCATTCATCATTCATTCATCTCATTATTATCTAGACACATTTTATTATTATTATTATTATTATTATCATTTTTTTATTGAAATTGAAAAAAATTAATTTATTTCCTTTTTGTGAAGCTGCTTTGAGACAATGATCATTGTTAAAAGCGCTATATAAATAAAATTGAATTGAAAATTGACAAATCAATGGCCAGAAATTCTCTTTTAAGATTTTCAAATATAAATCAGGAAGAATATTTTTTTTTTCCTTATTTATTCCTCGTATTAACCTTTAACTCATCAATGATTTCTAAATGTCCGGAATGTGAGAACTGTTGACGAAATAATGGTTTGGGATGTTAGTCGGTAGGATGGTAGTTATTGTAAGTGCTTTGTATAAGAAATGAAATCTAACAGTCTTACACACTAAAGCTAAAACACACCATCAGCCCTGTTGTTTAAAAGAACCACACATGAGCCATGTCTGTAACCATAACTTTTATTAATATTATTGAGTTTCCTTTTGTTGAAAACAGCTGGTGAAGTGCCACAGTTGTCCTGTAATCAGTTCTCCTCCCTTCAGTCACAAGGCTATCAATGTCCTTAGTTCACTCAAAGTCCATCGCTTCATTTCCGCCTCATCATCAGTGGTGAACAGGATGCCAGCGTATGGTCCCTCAGCCTAGCAGCTCCAGCAACATCCAGGTTTTTTTGTTTTGTTTTTTTCTTCCCATCACATGTTAAATCCATGCTGACCTCTTAAAAATGAGGTACAACAGGACAGCTTGTTGTTGTTTTACTTCTGATATGCACATACTTATGCTTCTTCACATGATTTCCAAAAAAGAAAAAAAAATACAATCTTATTACAAAATCGTAACAAAGCCTGGACAGTGTTTTCCATTGTTCATATGTAAGGACGATTCTTGACCAATCTGAAAAGCCTGAATCTGAGACAGTGTTGCAGCGTTGCAAGGATTTCCACATGTAATAACAGGGCAAGGAACATGAAAGGCAGTAGTCCTACTGAGTCAGTGAATACAAACTATAGACATTAAAATTTGCTTCATTTTTCCCTAAGGAAAGGTCTGAATAATAAAATATGCACATAAACTGAACTTTTTTTTTTTTTTTTTTTTCCATTTTGAACCATAAACTTAGTAATATCTTCTACGTTTTTTTTCCCCCCCGTTCAGTTTGATTGTTTTTGTGCAGGTCTATGTGTATTTTGTCAAAGGACAGGAATTGAAAACAATATAAGGGACAAGGACGAATATGTTGTGCAGCACATTGTTGGGGAGGTAGGAACCCAAATCTGAACAACAGAGCTCCTGAGTTTTTTTTTTGTTTTTTTTTTTGAGATTGCAGCAGAATAAAATTTTAAATAAAAAATAAAAAAAAGATAAGGATGCCAGAGCCACAGCTAGCACCTGTATTTTCAGTGAGTGTTGTGCCAAGTCAAGCCATACTCCCCCTGCCCCCCACAATTACATCCCACCCCAACCTGTACCCCCCCCACCCCACCCCTCTCTCTCTCTCTCTCTCTCTCTCAGGTCTCTTTCAGAAAGCCTGCTGGGCCGGGTTGTAGTTGAACGTTGACGGGACGTGTGGCCGCTCTTCCAGTTTGTCATACTCTAGGTGAAATTCCTACAGTTAAAAGAAATCTAATTAGTGTTGCATATTTATTAAGTAAGGTGTGATGAGCAGACTGGGGCATGCAGAAGTAAAAACAAAAACTAATAACATTTATTATTTGCATTGTTACCTTGGCTACTTTTCTCCAGTTGTGACAGTCGAAGAAGTAATACGTCCCCCTTTCATAGGTGTTGGTCTTCATCGTAGGCTCCATCCCTGGAGCTCGTGTGATCCACACCCTCTCCTCTTTATGGTACCTCCAGTCCCGATTGAAACTGTGGACACATTGAGTTCAGATTTTACAAACGCCATCCAAAACGCCACACCTCTCAAAATTAACATTAAATGCCCTGACCTGCGATGCGGGAAATAAAGAACAAACTTTCACCTACAATTATAACAATTATATCCTGAGAATACTTAATGTAGGTAACTACTGACTAAGGTTGCAGATTTTACACGTTTTCCAAAAATCAGTAATTGATTAATCATAAATCATTTAGCCTGATATCCATGACTAGCCCAAGACACATTGGAGCCTATCCAATTTGGGAACTCCAATCAGCTTAACTAAGCACAGGGGAGAACAAAGAAACTCCATGCACACAGACCCGAGGTGGGATTTGAACCCGGACCCTGTCTAAGTACTAAGAAGCAATGCTGCCAAAGAAACACATACTGTACATAAATATATTTTTAATCAATTAATCATTAACATCACTAAAAAACACAGAACACAAAACACAGACCAAAAAAAATAAGGCTGCTAAAAATACAATGTGTAATATTGCACACAGCCAGAAGTACAAGTACGCCCTCTTGTGGTGTACAAGTTAATAGACGTGAGCCACAGCAAAATATTATGCAAAACAAATTACATTATCAGTTAACACATTTTAAATTGGTTAAAATTCCATATTAACTTCCATATTAGAAGCTAGAATATTTCTAAACATCAAGAAATTTTTACTCGGCAGTAAAGTTACAGAAAAGCAAACTAACCCTGCCATCCTGACGATGCTGATCCTGCTCCAAAAATGCTTGCATGATGACACTCCATTACCGCTCATATCACAAAGTCAGTTAATTTGACACATAATTACTAGACAGTAAAGGCCCGACTTTGCAAACAGCCTACATATAGAATACTGATACACACGACTCCTTCCTCTTATTATTCAGGCTCTAGACTTAACACTCATAGCGTCGGTCTCTTCAAAGCCCGTCCTGTGTTCATCTGACACAATGAGAAAGCTTGCAGATCAAAAGAAGCCTTTGAGGTTTCACTTTACATACCTGGACCAGCTGTAAATGATACGGTCATCACAAAAGGCTGACCTGAGCTCTAGCACACTTCTGTGCTCACTTAAAAGCCTCTCCCCTAACCCTGCAAAATGAGACAGACGGCTTTCTTCAGCCGGCCCTCATTTCCGTGAGCTTCAGTTAATAAGACACCTGGAAACTCAAACTTTCCTGCTAAAAAACTTTATATGTATATGTATATTTCCTCTTGACTTAACCACAGTGCTAATGTAATCTTCAAAGGTTACATGAATCTCTCTCATTTGTGTATTTCTCTAATTTGGGATTACAATTACAACCCAACTGTTTGACAGGAAAGAGGACAAGACAGAAAGTATTTAATGTTTTTTTAGGGGGAACGGGACTTTCAACTGAAATAAAAATGAGAGAGAGAGAGAGAGAGATCAAGACCAGAAGGGGGCGGTAATGCAGCATGGTGGATGCTAACCGCCAGTAAACACCAAGCAAAAGAAGCACTAGAAACGCTCTTAACCAGAAATCAGAAATAATATTTGATGGCAAAACAATTATGATGTTCTTGTCTTGTCTGTCGAATTTTGATCTCATATGAGAAAACATTATAAATTCCAAAGTTATCTGTTGCTTTAATACACACCATTTTTCCCACATGCTATTGTTCCAATGTTTTTATTTTTATTTTTGACACATGGTTTTTATTAGTGGAGATCTACCACTACTGGTACGTCAGAACTTTCCAATATTCGATATGTTACCTTGCTGGGTACCAATAGCAATAAGCCATAAGCTCATGACTGTGACCTTGTGTCAACCAAAATGATCCGCCAGCCTAGCCGATGTCCATTTGGACACAGAACCATGGCAGGGGTCGTTCATTGGTTAAGCTGTTGGACTCCAGAAGGTCACGGGTTCAAACCCAAGTACCATGGACCTGACACTGCCGGGTCTTTAAGCTTCACACAGTGAAGAAGAACCAATTCATCATAACATCTATCTGAGTCAAGAACCCTCCTGAGGAGGTCGGCGTGTCATTGCCAACGTCTACAATCAAGACACGGCTTTATGAAATAGATTCTTCACAAGAAGCTGCAAACCAAACCAGTGGTACCGCTCAAGAACCGAAAGGCCCGATTTGACTTTGCCAGATTCGTTGGACTGATAAAACAAACAAAAAAATTAACATCAACCAGAATGAAGGGAAGAGAAAAGTATGGAGGAGGAAAGAAACAGCCAACGGTCCAAAGCACACCACATGATCCGTCAAACATCCTGGAAGAATGGTGTTATGGAATAAGAGTCTATGGCTGCCAGTTGAACCGGGTCCCTGGTGGTTATTGGTGACCTGACAGCTTATTAAAGTAGCAGGATGAATTCTGAAGTGCATAGGGCTACAACTCTGTGCTCAGATTCACTGGCCAAGTCATTTATCTGCTCTCAGCCCAAAGGAACATACCGTACTTTGCATTTACTCAAGACAGGACTGATGGAAGAAAGATCCACAAACAAGACTTTGCAAACTTCAGGCAGTTGCTGACTGTAAAGGATGTGAAAATGGCGGTAATTCCTGAATGTTTAATTCCACACTTTTGTCAAAACCCTTTCTATAAAAGCTAATGACCAGTAAAGCATTGGGCCGCGTTTAGGTTCCCGCCACAACTATGCAGTAAAGGATCTTACATTTTTCCTCCTAGGGGAAAAAAGATTCTTTTGCAAAAGAATCATGAAACAGTATTTGCTCAGCCTTACACATCTTCATTTTGTCAACAAATTGAAAATGGCCAATGAGGACTAGCGTAGGTTTGCGTAGTGATAACCTTGTTAATCGTAATCGACGAGCGAGCAAGCACTTGACAACACTCTTCTAGTGCCGCAGGGAGCCGCTGAATTGGACGAGGAAATATAATTACCTCAGATTGCAATTAATTACAGTTTATATAACAGTGAAACAGAAAATGACAAATACGTACAGCTCTACCGCCGCTAAGAGTTGCAGCAGGTCTCCGCCATACATGAAGTAAAGATAGAAGAGCAGGTCGTCTCCGTACCGTGAAAGTTTTATTGCAGCAAGCTGTGGAGAAGGAGAGAGAACAAAACACGTCTATTACCTCAGCTTTTTTTCCCTAAAGGAGAAAAGAAAAAAAAAAAAAAAAAAAAACACAACACCACAAAATTTCCTGTGCTTCAGTCACACACATCCACAACAAGCGTGTTCCCCAACACAATCACGCTAATAGAAAGGCAGAACTCAACTTCCGTCTATGGGGCCCAGTAATGGCTCTACAGCTAGCGCCCGGTTTGAATAATGCTTGTTTGGTGTTGCTAGTGCACACAAACAGGGTACATGGTGGAGGAAGGGATAAAAACAACAGCATTAGCCGGTCAGCACATCATTTCATACAGTTTACCTCATACAAAGACAACCTCAGGCAGTTCTAATGTGGAGATGGTACACGCGCTGGCTCGGGCATCAGATCGGTAATTAGAAAAGGAAGAAAAAGCGGGACGAATAATGGAAGAATAATGTGAAGAGCTGTGGCCAACCTACCTTATCTCTTATGTGAACGTTGGTTAAGTATTCTGAGGGAACGTGGAAGTCTGAAAGAGAGAGGCGGAGTTATTGAGCTGCCCGGAGATCCTGAGTGTGTCTGGTTTAGGGTCAACTTTCAAGATTTAAAGGTTTATTAAAACAACAACAGGAATGAGGCGGGAATCACACTAAATTATTATTATTATTACGAGAGGCGTTCAAGTTAAACCGGGACTTTTGATTGATGAGACTTAAAACCGCCTTCATTTCTCTATATAATCCTAGACAGTTCTCAGTACAGCCGAAGCCATGATCGGACTGCCTGCTTCACATCTGAAATCACCACCTTCTTCACCTCCCAGGAACTCCTTTAATGGCCCAAACATGTGGAAATGGCTTGAAACGAGGTCAGGAATGTACAGAAGATGTGGCAATAACTCCCACCTAAGATCCTGTAACGTGCAAGTGGTGCGGTGGGCAGTATAATAAGGTATAATAACAGAATGCCTGTTTTCAATAAAGGAAAGGGCCAATAAAGGAGTTCCTGGGAGGACAGCATTTCAGACATGAAGCAGGCAGTTTAATCATGGCTCCAACATACTGAGAAATCCTTCTACTTTGATGGTATCCAAGGACTAGTGAAACACTGGGATAAGTGCATTAGTGTAGTCCCAGTTTGAACTGAACAACGCCCCTTGTATTATGTAGTTTTTAATGGAGAACTTTGCCATTTTTTTTTATTTGTAAAATAATTTATGCAAACATACTAAATAAGGTTTAAGCATTTATAATAATAAATTTTTTTTTTTTTTTCTAAATGTTAGCCAAGAATTTCATTTCAGCATATAAGGTCAGACACTCACCGATATCTTGAGGCCGACATGGTGTGGAAGCCCACGGAGAGGCAAACTTGGGATAAAGGTTTCTGTAAATAATAAAAATAATACCTTACGTTATATAAATAATATAATAATATACATCTTACATTTTTTTTTTACTAACTACAGCATAGAAGATAAAAAAAAGGAACAAATAAAATGTTTACTGCAAAACTGTTTAAACTGGGACAAAGCATAGTTAGTCAGCCTGCTGCAAACATTAGACATTGTAGATTTTTACATTTACAGCATGCGACAGACACAAGCGACTCACATAAGTGCTTTTAATGCTCCGTCGTTAAATATAACCCTTATAACTGGTTTACTCAGTTACTGACTATCATCAAGTCAAAAAGTCAGTTGGGAGCACTTTGAAAAAAATTAAAAACTGATGGAGTCGCTCTTATGTTTAAAAAAAATTAACACAATTAAAAACAGCACCTCTAAGTAACAGTACTCTAACTTTACTACGGTACAGATACGTGACAAATGAAAAGAAAAACTCTGTAGTGTACTTGGCTTGGCTTGGGTCAGCTGTGGTGCACGGGTGAGAGAGAAAATGGCAAAACAATATATACTTTACATACTTTGCAACCTTTACATATTTTGCAAAGTAGCTTTGCATTTTAGCAGCAAACGGCAAAAACATGCCCCAAACCACAGTCTTCATTTTCTTCTCACAATCAAAACTGGCAGTTCAGGCGAACAGCTGTGACGAAGCGCAGGTGCTTCGATTTCTCTGTTGTCACATTCTGTCATGATAAAACTCTATTACTGTGAGGGTTTTTTAGTTTACTAAACTAACATGATACATCAATATATATATATAGTTCTGACTATTACACAAGTAGACCTATTTCTACATTTATTGGAGAGGCAAGTGAAAAGCTTCAGTCAGAAATATATGAGTTTTAAGTAAAAGAGAAAGAAAGGGTGAAAATATGGGCCAATTTTTAAAGGGAACCTATGATGCCAAATTCACTTTTTAGTCATTTTTTTAGAAATATACTGTAGTTGGGTCTCCAGGGTGCGTGTACAAACAAATACATGCAGGAACAAAGAAATCCTGTCCCAGTTTCTGTATTGGCGATGATCTAATGTGACCTCATAAAAGATGATCTCCTCCCCCGGCTTGATGCTCAGCTCTGCTGTTGGGGATTCCGTAGAGTTTGAAGTTTGGATAAAAACACACGCACACACACACTTTGGGGGAGCTCTGAGACCTGTGTTAATTTGTTATAGAAATAATAACATTTGGGACCTTTAATAATAATTATACCTAAAGAGTTATGTAACACAGTTTGATTTTCTGTCCTAATATAAAAATCGTTTTTCCAGGATGATTATGTTACCATCCATCTGATCTCAACCCAGGTGAACAGTATCGATCCAAGCAGTCGGTCAATTCTGGATCTTAAGCAGCACCATCCTTACTGTATTTTATATCCAATATTATAAACATTGTTCCTGGTCACCCAATGCATGTGACAATGTGCTGACTGCTGAAGACTAGCAAGGATGAGATGAGTTGCTGCTTACTCTGGTGAGTTCAGGTTGAGGCCGAGCGTCGTCAGGTCGCTTCCCAGCGCTAAGTGCACCATGCCCGGGTCTGTCTCTGCTGCCCGAATAAACGTCAACAAGCCAATCATCCCGAACTGGTCAGTCACCATGCCAGGTGGAATGTTCGTAACTCGGCCTGGAAATAAAAGAAAAAGAAAAAGACACCCTAGAATAAACACACAGCTGTTTATGTATTTTTGTCCTATTCAGTTAGATAACCGAGACTCTCACCATCAGGAAGGACCTGAACTCCTTTCTTCTGATGATTGTTGTTCTGTTGCGTCAAGCTCTTTTCTCCAGGGAACTTAGGACCGTCTGCCGACACGTTCTTAACAGACAAGTTCAAGTTCTGTGGTGGAGAGAACGCAGCAAAGATAAGCACCAGGAAAGAGCGAACGACTCCGGGGCAAAGTGAAGCTGTGGAGTTTCATTTCATCTAATACACTGAATGGAAAAGCAACGTTCATGAAATGTACTACTACTAAAAAAAATGGCCAATTACAATGTTGAGGTTCAGAGAAAGGAATGATTTGATAATACAGTGAGGTGAAAGTTGAATCAACGCAAAATCTCAAAGTAAGGTTTTACTCTGGAACTGTACTGGATGGATGGATGAACATCGCTTTACAAAAAATATTCTCTCAGTTGGACTTTTGATGATGATGATGATGATGATGATGATGGTGGTGGAGGGTGTTATCTACCATTTCAATCCAAAATCTCCACTAGGTTTTGAACGTGGATTGAGAGTTCCTCCTCCATTCAAGAGAGAAATATTCTATCATAGACTAAAGAGATCAAGCAGAATAACTATGTATTGATTCGCACGCATACTGCTCTCCTAAAACCCAAGTGGAGCCTGATCATGCCAGCTAAAGCTACACCCGGAGCATTAACAGGTGGAGCTGTGAGATTTAGAAATAGTAAAATACAGGACCTTTAATGATGCTTATAAAAATCCATACATGTACAGAACTTAATCTGCAGACGATCGCGATGTTTAACTAGGGCACCAAGTCATCTCAAAAGTGATCATCTCATCATTGGTGTTATGTCTGATGAGATCTAGGTCTAGAGAACTACATCAGTACTTTGTTACTGTTAATTTGGTGCACACAAAAGCCTGTATCATATAAATTAGCAGTTTAATATAAATGACACTAGTGACCTTTGAATTTTCTAATCTGATCTATAGCTACTTGTTCGCTATAACAGAGGAGGAATGGCACAGTCAGGTCCCTAAGTGAGTGTGTGTGGGTGTGTGTGTGTTTATACCGTTTTGCTATCATCAGTACATGTTGGATCCTTAAAGTTGGCTCCAGGAAGTGCAGGAAAGTCCTCGTTGTGGATGGAGAAATCTTGGGACTGCTCATGCGTCGGCTTCGTGACCATTCCAACTGAAAAGAAGTCAAGGTTCAGTAAAAATCTAGTTCTAGAGAGGAGCATACGAGGAACCTTCCCTGAGACTCCGTAACAGGAGGCTTTCTGTTTATCCGCCTTACCGTACGGAGCTCTCCCAGCCAGCGGGTTGAGCAGTGGCGTCGGATTGGCGTTTCCTTCCCTTCGACTTCTATCGGCTAAGGCGGGGAAATCGGACAGGTCCAGCCCAGTCATGTTTTCACTCCCGTCTACAAACGGATCGTTCTGTTAGCTCCCAATAAACAATCAAAGCGTTCTTTGCAAGTGTGTTCGGTGTAATGTAATGGTTGTTTACCGGTTCCGTTAAAGATGCTACTCGAGAACGAATTGCTTAAACCAAACGCAGGATTTCGGCCCATTCCAAACCCGGACATACTGCACAGAAAGAAAGACAAAGTTAAACCAAGGCCTGGAACTATTTCTTTACAAATGATCATTTTGTTCAACAGGATTCCACAGGAATTCTGAAATGTCCAGAGAGAGATGTTCTTTACTGGTCACACAGATATATCTGAGTGTATGTAACTACTCTTTATTTATCTCGTGTGATTTGGCCAAGAACATTTTATTGCAATAAAGGACACAGAACAAAGATCACTAATCTGTTTATGATGTTTACAATACAGTAAGGATGTACAATCAAGGCCAAGAGTTCTACACACACACCCACTGTAGGTTGAAGGCTGAAGTTACAGGAAGTTACAGGACAAGTACAAAGGAACTGGTGAAGGAGTTGGAAGTACATCCACCATTATACACTGTCTGACATGTTACACCATGTGATGAACAGCTGAGAACCATGAGGGTGGAAGCATCATGTTGTGGAGGTGCATTATTTAATGAAGCAACACCTCAATACAACAGAAAGAATGTTGAAACTGATCGCCAATTGGTTTGTCCAGCCTAAGCGAATCAGCAAACCTTTCAAGGGGGGGGGTGTTCAAGTCAAACCGGGATTTGTCAGATGAAATGTCTTGTAAATGAAGGTGTAAAACAGGACCTGACTTGCCTGCAGTCGCTCGATAGTCCACATCCCCATACGGTACTGACCTCGCTCCAAGTCATTTTCACATGTTTGGTTCATGAAAGGAGTTCCTGGGTGGCCAGTGTCTCAGACGTGGCACATGCAGTCTGCATACTAAGAAAACTTTTTACCTTTATGGGATAAGTGCATTAGTGTAGAGGGGGATTATATAGAGGAATAAAATGAGTTTTTTAATAAAGTGAGTTTTTTGTGGTCAATCAAAAGTCCCGGTTTGACTTGAACATCCCTTCAAAGGCCACAAAATAAAAACGATTTTGACACGGCCATCACAAATAACGGACCTGAATCCTATATAAAGTTTTTAGACTGAACTGAATAACTGTGGAGGCCCACAGACCTGCATGAGTTACACCAGAAAAATAACCGCAAATATCGTGAGAAGCTTCTGGAAGGCTTAAGAAGTTTAAGTAATGATGCAAAATCCTTACACTGCGCGTGTATGTAAATAAAGCTGGAATAAACCTGTCTCTTAGCTTGTCAGCAGTGGTGATGAAGGCTGCGTGGGCATTATACCCGGGTATGTGTATATGGACTCACCTGTTGATGGTGAGCGGCTGCCGCGCCGGCTGCTGTTTGGGCATGCAGATGATGCTGCTGGCCGAGCCGTGGTTTGGGCTACCCAGGCCCGAGCTGTTGCTCATGCTGTTACTCCGTCCGCTCAGCGATATGCCTTGCCCTATCTGCGAATGATTCATCACGTTTCTCGAGTTCATCGGCAAAATCCCCCTGCGAAGGAGCAGAGACTGTTTAAAACGTGAACTGAAAGTTGACTCTGCTTGTTTTTTCTTTTTGGGATTAAACTTTAGCCGTAGCCGAACGTCCAACGCTGTCTCACCTACTCGGCGAGGTTGGAGTATGGAGGGACAGCGTCGGGCCCCCGGTGGAGGACGTGCCGTGACTAGGTGGTAGCTGCGTGCTTTGTGCTAAATTGCGATTGAGTTGTGGGTTGTTGTTGCTCATCCCCCGCATTGGGAAGCCTAGAGTATCTGCAAAGCATCAAAGAGGGTGTGTTAGGACACACACACACACACATTCATCCAAGAACAAAATCCTTCAAAAGCCTCCATCAAAAAGCAATGCTATCTATAACATACAGCAGGTGTGAAATTGCAAGCAGTAAGATTCTGGTGCAAATATCGGTTGAATGTTTCCTTCTGAATTCTTTGACTGTGTCGAAAATTCCAAAAGCTGACAGTCAAAAGAAATGAAAGCGCAGGTGCTAGAGTGGAGTAATTGATTTTACTCATGAAACTCCAGATATTTTCCGTTTTTCATTAAAAAAACAGCACTGCACTAAAAACATCTGAATGCATTCTAACTTTAAAACGAAGCGCGTATATCTAACAGCGCAACACAATCAGGCACAATAAGAAAAGTCATTAAAAGTTCTAAATAATGAAACAAAATAAAAGTGCAATTTCATTCAATCAATTGAATGTAAGATTTTAAACTAATTCTTTACTAATTATATATATTGGGATCGAGTTGAAACTTGTAGACCACGGTGTACGAGGGCGTACTTTGCGAGCCGTATAAGCTTGCACCCAGCTGTGACAGCTGCCCCGATGACGAAGACGACGACAACAGCATCTGAAAAACACAGGGAAGATGTGTTACACAAGGCACTTGTTTGTTTGTTTGTTTTCTCCAGGTCGTGTTACAAATCTAAACAAACTTCGCAAATAATTTGATCATTTTAACATTTTTGATGTTAACTATATTCTCAACGTCTTACGTCTTTCTCGGGTCGATGTGTGAAAATCGACGGCTGGCTGTAGTACATGCTGTCGTCCGCGTAGTCATTATCGAGCCCCTCCATAAACTTCTTTCTCGTGGCACTAAACATGCTCTTTGTCACCTGCAAAGAGGGGGAAATTAAAAATGATTCCATTTAGTCCATTCAATTCGAACAAATCACTCCCTTTTAATACGCAACTAAGAGACACCATACTCTGACACGAAGACGGGGGAAAGTGTCAAAGTGTCAAAGTGAGAAAGTGAAACCTTACAAAGGAACTTTATCTGCAACAACCATGCTGCAGTCTGAGAGGCCCACTTCAGACCCTTAATATCAAACCTTACACTCTGTATAAATTATTGGAAACTTTACAGTTACTGCACATACAGTACAATAAATGGCACTGTACTATAGGAGACGATGTGAACCGAAGTAAAATATGAGATTCTTCTTTAGCATTCTGCCTGGTAGATTAGTCCAGATTTATAACTTTTCTAAAACAACAGCAAGACAGAAAAGCCTTTTTTTTTTGTTATTTGAAAAAGAAACTTATCAAGATATGCACTGTGGCCAAAAATATGTGCCACTTTTCTCTATATATTCATTTCTATTTAAGTCAATATGTTCAGGTACAACGTTGACTCAGATTTGATTGATCATATTTAAAAATCAGGGTTTTTTTTGCACTCCTAGTTTACTCCTGTAATGCAACTGAACCATAATTATCGTTGAAGAACTAGAATGGTTATTTTAACACCTTTTTAACCGTCTTGCTCAAATACTTTTAAATGTCAATCAAATATGGTGGAATATCCTGAAATGTTTTTACTGAGCATGTTCACTAGGGATTACCAAATACAACACTATCATGATAACTAAGTGCCAATTTGATTTGTATTGCAATTCTGTAAATATCACAATTTTATAAATACAAACTCTGCATACAAATTAAATTCATTCTGGAATTACGCATAAGCATTTCTCCATAAGAAATAATGTAAACGCAGATGATCAGTTCCAGCCAACCAAAACAATTACCAATATTACAAAAAGTGTGGGAAAAATCACATAGTTCTGAATGCATGCCGAAGGCAATCTTGGTATCGTGGGTCGACTCTTTCGAAACAGATTTCGCTCTATCACTTTTAGACAAAAAGCTTCGCTTTGGCTTTCCACTGATGCAAACAAGGCTCCACCACTTATCCACTGTTTGTGGATGGTTCATTCCGAATGTCCTGTACCAAGCAGAAAAAATTCATATGTGTTTTCTGTTACACCCCTACCATAGGTTTTGAATAAATGCTAATAAAACATTTTTTTTTTCCCCATGCATCATCCCTGAAAGCATCAACAATGAGACTGCAGGTGGAAAGGTGATGTGATGTGTATGAAGGATTTCAAGATTCTTGTATTCTTCCCCTTCCAGAACAATGCACTATTTATAAAGTAAAGACAATACCAAGTTTATTTTGTTTTTCAATGGATATTGCTGTAATTCACATGAACATGAACATGTACAGTAGTTTTATACTCAACATTAAGCTACCTCATGATATTCGACATCAGTGGCTCTTAAAACAAGGTCCTGAAACTATATTTATTATTGGAATTTATATATTTTCTGAGGTGGTATAAAAAAATTTTAAGATTACCTCTGTTTACAAGAAAGTACTTTATTTATCTATGTTTACACACTATCAACTTCAAAATAGTGCCCTTGCACAGCAATACAGCGCTCCCAGCATTTCTGCAAATATTGGAATATGTTCTGGAAGTCCTGGTCTTTTTTGAAGACCAAGAGGGCGAAGAGGCCGATTTGGCACCAGTATCGTGAAAACCTAAATATCAGTTTAGAAAGTATTGATTTAGCACTGGCACCGTTTAAGAAAAGAATCGATTTGGCACCGGCACCAGTATCGTGAAAACCCAAACGAAACCCAACCCTAGCTGCCATTTGTTGGCATGTTACTAAACTAGTCTCAAAACTTTTTGATACCACTTTGTATCAAATAACAAATCTCACCGCTTACGACTATCAACTTGGACTTGTTATTCAGTAGTAACATGCACTTCAGCTCAGATAAATTCCAAGAATATTACTGTATTTGAATAATTCCCTAAAAATAAACATGTAATGAAAATGTTCTTGGAATTGTTAAAGTGGTCCATTTTTGAAAAAAAAAATTAACAGAAGACAAGTTTGACAAGTGCTTGTTTTTACACTAGAACACTTTCAATGCAAGTTTCCAGATGAAACTATTTTTCAGGATTTTAATAATCGATATTGTATTATTCACCGTAGTAACATTATTATCCTAAATACAGGAGAGAAAAAAGTCCTCACAGCCTCAGACAAAACAAAAGTAAAACTAGATAACTAACTTACTATTTCATATACTCAGTTCAAAAATTTAAATATCATTATATATATTGTATTTTATTTTATATATTGTTAGTATGGCACTTTTGAGTAATTTAAGTGCTAAAATGAATGTGTTAGCAAGTTTACAGCGAATGTAAACAAACTAGCATAGAAACTAGCCGGGTTAACTAGCAATTAGCTACCAGTGCGAACACTGTAATTATTACTTATATATATATATTTTTACATTTGTTAAATTAATTAATGAGTAATCAGGTGTAGTTGGGTGCTTAAACCTGATAAACTTTAATAAAAATACGTTTTGACGTGGCAAGTTATGCGGAGCTTTAAGCCTAGCTAGCATGAAAGCTAAGCGAGAGGAATGCACCGAGGAGTCCGACTTCACTGCACTCCACTCCGGCCTGAGCTCTGTTCACAGCGCCGCCGGACACGGGCACTGGTGCGGGTTTTTTTGTGTGCTAAAAAGCAAGTAAACTGGTTTGAGGGGTAAAATGACACTGGGAAAGCAAACTGGTTATCTATATATTTCTCTGCTTGCAACGTAGTCTTATTTTCCGCACTCAAACATATACATATATACAGTACACGCACATACACATGAACACTAACACACAAACACACACACACATGCACATAGACACACACCGAACACCAAAGCGAGCTTAAAGCCATTAAACCTCCTCAGGGCTTTAACTGCTAACATCAGCAAAAACAAGACTGCAGCTCCATGCGCACTGTGTCCTGTGCAAATCTACACTTACCGCATTAATTTCTCTTTCCACACTTAGATCCAAGATGGCTCTGTGTGTGTGTGTGTGTGTGTGTGTGTTAGAGGGAGAGTGTGTGTCAGTGTGTGTACATTGCTGTAAGACTGGCCTTACCTCCGACCCCTAAACACACCTTCTAAAGCCTTGAGTCACAGCAATACATCATCAAAACTCTCTTTTTTATTATTATATAAGGCCACTCATTATTATAAAGTTCACACTGATTGGCACACTTTTAAAATAAGTTAGAATGCTGATGATGGAACAGGATCCTGAAACGTTGGCCAGGTGAACTCCAGCACTGACACTGTTAAGGAAGTGAGACATTAATGATTTCTTTTCAGTGGGTCCCAGTCCATTGGGGAAACGAGACAGAGTGGGTGAACTGGTAAAAGACGCAACTTAAAAAAATGGATGTAAAGGTCAATATCAAATTATCAAGGAAGTGTGGGAAGGTAGAATGCAGTGGATAGTGTGAAGAAAGGCACAACAACATAAGTGGGATAATGAACCAAAAGGGAGACATTTGCATTCAACACAGGACAAAGCATGAGTGGTAAAAATCAGAAACGAGGAGTTATTAATTAGCAGACTAAAAATTGGACAAAGCCCCCTTAATAGCACTCTATTTATTGGGGATGCAAATCACCAGTCACCTCCTGATATTACATTATCACCATTCCTGCGATTCTAAGTATCATGATTTTATAATATAATCCTGATTTGATATTACAATTTTATTACAATTACAAAACATTTATTGATTAATTAAATGTACTGTAGCCCGTTCCTCATAACATTAGCTTTCTCACTTAAAAAATAAGTGCACCATTTAAACTAACTTCAAATACAAGAGTTAATTGATTAATTAAAATTTTTAAACAATCTAAATGAATAAATAATTCACTCCTACCACATGGGATAAAAATGTGTAAATACATTACCTGTAGGATTATAAAGAAACAGCAAAGTTTACCACCTCAAATGCCTCCAAAGTCTTAAAACTCAATAGTAAGTATGCGTTGAGTGGCTGAGAGCGCGCAGGCGTGTTCTATTGCACACGTTTTTGGCTAATTTAGCGCTCACACTGTTTTGCGACTGGTGTGAACATGTGTAATGAGTGGGTTTGAGACTAATTCGCTCACAGAGTTTGGAGGAAAAAGCCAGTCGGAGCCACTTGAATTGTTAAACAAAAGAATCGCGATTCATAACTGAATCAATTTTTTTCCCCATCTCTACTATCTAGAGAAACACTTCCAAACAAACCGTTCTTGTTCAGTCTTCTTCTAATTGTACTGCCATGGAGTTTAACATTCAGCATGATCAGTGAGGATCAGTTTGGTCTGACATGAAACGTTTTGTGTTTTATTCTGTATTTCTTTGATGGTTCCACAGTCTGACCTTGGGGTGAATGTGCTGGGATGGCACAGGAAGATTAGACAGGGGTAACTGGCTTGAATGCTTTCCCTTTGTGAATAATCTTTCTTACTGTAGAATGTTAAACTCCACGTTGGTTGGAAAACGTTGGTTTGCTATAACAATTGCTTCTCTAAGACCTTTGCTTATGTCTTTTCTTCATGGCATTGAGTTAACACACACCTGAATTACTCCAGACCAGCAAACTTTTCTTGACTCTGCACACCTGCTCATGATCAATTCATCAAGAGCTGATGACTAGCAGCACCTGGCTGCAGCTTCCTCCCTTTAAATCCTGTTGAAGCACTAAGGGGGTACTTAGTATTGCCTCATTTCTTCTGTTGTTGTTTTCTTTTGGCTTCATTTTTCTTAAACGAATAATGCCACAGTGAAAAAGTTTTATATTGTTATTTGTTTGAAGCAGTATGACTAATACTAAGACCCCCTATGCTCAGATGATTTTTATGTTATGATTATTATGTTTTTACACAAAAAAACCTCACTCACACATTGTCTATACCACTTTATCCTGTATATAGAACCACAAGGTGCCTAGAGCCTATCCCAGGAGACCAATCCATCACAGGGCACACATTACGGGCAATTTTGGGAATGCCAGTCAGCCTAATCTGCATGTCTTTGGACTGTGGGAGGAAAGCGGAGTACCTGGAGGACACCCACCAAGCACGAGGAGAACATGCAAAAACCATGCACACAGAGGCCAGGAATCAAACCCGGACCCTTGAGTTGTAGGGCGACAGTGCTAACCATTACGTCACTGTGCCGCCCACATAAAACCACATATGAAAGAAAGGGGACTAACTTTTGAACATGACTGTAAGTTTGTGATGGTTCAGCATGATTTTGCTATGGAGGATTACATTTTAATAATACAGTACGTACATCGTACCCTCTCTTAGCTAATGTGTAGCCAGTTCATAGGTGATTATAGCATGTGATGTCACAAAGTTGCACAACCACAGAAATTTGTAAAAAAATATATATAGTTATACTTTTGTAGAGTTATATACAGTAATATTTTCTGAGTGTCTTGTGTATTGATCAGATATGTAAATAAAGGTTTGGGTGTGCCACAGTCTTTTTCTAACACTTTGTGCAGGAAACAAGGTCAAACATTTCTGATATACAGACATTATCCACTCCTTAGTCCTCTTACAGACTTTGCAGTAAATCTTATGCGGTTTGATATGGTGTAAACCCACAGTCTGCGCTTACACTGCTAGATTTATATCCCTTTTTTCGCTCTAAAAATATCTCAGTACTTTTAAAACCAATTCTGGTATAAAACACTGGACATTAAAAGCATGTGGTAATGTTAATAGAGTGAGCTTGGGGCCGCATGAGCCTTGTCCCAATGGGCATCTACAGTACCAGTGCTGTTGCAGTTCCTATTTTGGCCACTAGGTGTAATAATAACTCCATGAAGTTAAATAGGGCCGATCAACAGAACAATAATTTACTGTATATCTGTCAAGTGACAAAAACATGTTTTTAAAGAGTTGTTCACTTGAAAAAATTTTTATTAATTAGTATTTTAGTATTTCTGATAAATTGACTTGTGATTGAGGATTTTATGAAGGTTAACATTTATATAATGGCTGGTATTCGGTGTACTGGTGTAACGGTTGTAACAGCACCGTATACTGTATAAAATGTGACACACAAACGATTTTATTCATGGTTATTATATATTTTTTAAATAATGACATGCTCTATTTCTTTAGATTTTTAAAGGATACTGTCTGGCACCAACAATCATGCCACAGTGCCTAGTAACATGTATGCATTGCACTGCTGGCACTTAATTTCAGGAACGTACATCCAAGTGGGGTGTGAGTGTCTATACTGTACTGTATTTTGGGTGTTTATTCTTTAAATCGATGTGCATTTAAATAGACATAACCATCCATTTGGTGTAGGCAAAGCAACAGAAAAGAGACTGGTGTGACATAATCAGCAGCACTTCGGTCAGTTAAAAGAACTATCTGATGCTGAGTGTAAAATACTTAGAAGAAGTGTGAAATAAGGCCATAAACCAACTGTCACTGAAATCAACAATTTCTATGGTACAGTGATGACAAAACAGTGAGAAAGTGAGAAATAACCATAGTAATGCTACCACACTAGAGATATACAGCATTATCACTGTTAAGGCTTGCATGGTCTGGGTCACGTGAGATGGCCGCGGTACAATGGCTGTTTTTCTTGCATGTCCACTAAAATACCCCAGGCTTATAGAGGAGGAAAAATGTGGCAGGACTTGAATTTAGAAACTCAACACCACAAACACGCATTCCAAGTGTTTATATTGTACATAAACAGCACAAGATGTTTAACGATATGTATCACTACACATTTTAGGTGTTACAGCAATCATTAATTACACTGTCAGTCGCAGCTTGTAGCAAAAAACTTATTTGATAATATTGTCAACAAAAAATATTTGACTCCTTAGTAAAGTCATTCTGAATTCCCTCTGTATTGTTTTATTTATGCTAAGGCGAGACACAAAGCTAAGTAGCTTCTAACACAAGGCTGAATCCCAAATCATTCTGTAAAAACCTGGCACTTCATTTAATGCTATTTGGTATCAACCTCGAGTCGTAAAGTTAGCTGATATTCTAAAGAGGAATAAGTGGAAATTTAAAATAAATCTCGTAAGTTTCTCGGGACTGTCCTACTGTGGCCAAGAAGTGCAAAACAAAAGAACTAAACCGAAAGCAAAATAACAAAACCTTTTTTATCACTGATTGGAAGAGACATCTTTCACTCATGGTATTTAAATGTCCCTGAGGCTGCAGTACCTCCTGTATATTTTAAGTGACAGATGTCTCGTCCAATCAGCGATAAAAATCAACAAACCGAAACAGTTAGGCGTGGTTTGTGAATGAAATTCTTACTGCTGATCTTGAGTAACAGATGTTTCTTCCAGTCAGCAATAAGAATTTTATTCCCAAACTGTACCTACCTTTCCCAGGTTGACTGAATTGTCGTTGAGTTTTCTCATTTGGTATTGGTATTTTGTTTCTAGATACAGTATGTCATTGTGTTTTCCGTTTTGTAATTTTGTTTTCAGTTTTGGTATTTTGTTTCCGGTTTTGTTATTTAGTTTTTAAATTTGTTATTTTGTTTTCAGTTTTGTTATTTTGTTTATTAATTTGTTATTTTGCTTTCGGTTTTGGAATTTTGTTTTTAAATTGGTTATTTTGTTTCCAGTTTTCTTGTTTTTGTTTTCAGTTTTGTTATTTTGTTTTTGAATTTGTTGTTTTGTTTTCGGTTTTGGTATTTTGTTTTTGGTTTTGTTATTTAGTTTTTAAATTTGTTATTTAGTTTTTAAATTTGTTATTTTGTTTTCAGTTTTGTTATTTTGTTTATTAATTTGTTATTTTGTTTTCGGTTTTGGTATTTTGTTTTTAAATTGGTTATTTTGTTTCCAGTTTTCTTGTTTTTGTCTTTTGTTTTTGTTATTTTGTTTTTTGTTTTTGTTATTTTGTTTTCGGTTTTGTTATTTTGTTTTCGGTTTTGTTATTTTGTTTTCAATTTTTTTTTATTTGTTAATTTGTTTTGGGTTTTGTTAATTTGTTCTTGAATTTGATATTTTGTTGTTGAATTTGTATTGTTATTTTCGGTTTTGTTCTTTAGTTTTGCACTTCTCAGGCACTGTACTGTCCACCACATGCATGGTTTGGTCTCCTCACCTTTTGGGTACATACAGTAATTCACCCCTGTTAATTGCACTAACTGTCAGTCACCAGCTTTGTTAGTCGCGGTTAGTTAGTTCTGCCATTCACGGACAGATGTGTGTTGGCGGAGCAAAATAACTGGTTAAATAAACAAAAAATCATCATCTGTTAATAATGAATGGTGTTTGTAGAACTAGCGTCGTTAAGCAATATCACACTCGAGGTTGTTCTGTTGTAGTGAATATATTTCTGTGAAATCTACTCGAGCAGCGTTCTTGTGCCCAAGTCTGCATCACAGCACTCCCTTTCATTGGAATAGCTTAATTCTAATGGTCACTGGTCAGATTTGAATTTCATTTGATTTGAGTTTAGGATCTAATTCATGAAATTATTGAATTTACACTAAGCAGTTTTATTACACAAATGTATGTTGTGAACATCATGCTGGGATTACACATTATTCAGGATATACATTATTCCTATAAATGATTCAGTCCTGAACTGGCAATAATACGTTGCCCAATCCTGATAATTAACAAGTAAGAAATAATCATGTATTTCCAAGCATGATTAGGACCTGCAAGTTCTATGCACACAGAGTGAAGACGAGATTCAAACACCGAAACCATGGAGGTGTGAGACGACAACTAAACCATCGTGCCTCCATTTATTAAACATAGCACAAAAAAATCTACTTAATGTAAATACACACATACACATGCATTCATAAAATATATTTTAACACATTAAACAATTCCCTTGTTAATTAAAAAATCAGATTTTCAACATAGTAGCAAGATCCCAACACAAGTGAACACAGATGAGAGATGCTGATTCAACGTGCTGTGCAGAACCGTCTGCCATCTTCGTCATCTTTTGAAAGATCAATGTTCATATGTCTGGTACAGTGTCCAGAGATTGATGTCCTGCAACATTGAAGTGTTCTGTAAAACTGCAGTGGCTTATAACCTTACTGAATCATTATATTGTTTTTTACCTTATTTCGTCACCTGTCAGTGTAAACATTATAAGATATACAGTGTCTTATATGCTGTTTTAACATTCCTGGCATGGAAAAGAAGTGTAACAGCTATAATTTCCCTTCAACCTATTTGCAGTCTTTCTTCTTCTTCTTCTTCCTCCTCATTAGCTGTTGGTTTACGCTCTCTATAGGCAAGCAGTAGATGTGCATAGGGATGTTCTTATAGTAGCTTGTCACCCATGGCCTGCAGAAATATACAGAGGCAATGTTTTAAATTAATTTACATGGTTTAAAAAATTCTAATAAATAATCAAGCGTGTGAGATACATTCAAACGTCCAAGTTATTACTCTATACCTAAAATAATCAGATGTTCATATGTATCTATTAACAGAAATAGTATTTACATACATAATCATTTCAATTGTTGCTTCTCAAATCCAGGAGTGAGAATTCACTGACCTGAAGATTTTGTCCCTGCTATATACTGCTATCTGTCCTTCTTGTTCAATATCAAATTCTAATTTTACTTGTCACATACACAGTCATACACAGGACAATATGCAGTGAAATGCTTAAATGACCGCCTGTGACCTTAAAAATAAAAATATTATTAATAGGAAATAAATATGAATAAAATAAGAAATAAAATATAGAAAATAACTTCAGCTAAGGAAAGAAAAATATACCTATAGAAGATAAGACAATATATAAAATATAAGAAAAATATAAGTAAACCTGGCCGTCAACCTAAGTGAGTAGCAGTATTAAGTCTGGTGCCACTTTCTGATAGTCTTTTGGTGCTGTAAATACACTTAAAATCTATGGAATGCTAATTGATTGGTCAATATGTACTCACTCACTCACTCACTCATCATCTACAGTATACTGTCTATATACAGTACTGTGAAAAATTCTTAGGCACCATGTTATATGCTGTACTAATTTTTGTACCAATATGCTGCACAGCCATGCATATATTCTCCTACTGTATAATGTTATTTATTGATTGATTTTTAAGTTATATCTGGAAATACTGAATGATTTTGTACATAATTATGCAGACATGATAAACATATATAACAAAATTGGTACAGTATATAATATAGTGCCTAAGAATTTTGCACAGTACTGTATATCCACTTTATTCTGTGTACAGGGTCATGAGGGGAACTAAAGCCAAACCCTGGAGACTTAGGGTACAAGATGTGGTACACTATGAACTCACAGGACTGTTTGTCCATACCATGTGTTATCTCTTGGATTAATTTTCTTTCGTACATATTGAAATGGATTATGGCTCTCAAATACAGCAAAACCAGTTCTAGGGAAAGTTACATATACATATCAAATATACATATCAAAGTTAACAAAAATGTTTTGCTTTTGGGTGGTACAATGGTGTAGTGGTTGTCACTGTGGTCTCAAACCTCCAGTGTCAAGGGTTCGAGTCCCGCCTCGGGGTCTGTGTGTGGAGTTTGCATGTTCTCCCCGTGGGTTTCCTCCAGGTACTCTGGTTTCCTTGCAGAGTCCAAAAACATGCAGATTAGGCTAATTTTCATTACCAATTAATGAGTGTGTTTGTCTGTGTACCCTGTCTGGAGTGTACGCCCCCTTGTGCCCAAAGTCTCCTGCGATAGGCTCCAAGTCATATAGAAAACGAATGAATGAGGCTTTTGTTTCAGACAATAATTTGCCAAATTAAATTGGTGTTTATCTCGTTGTGCTGTCAAGCACTTCAGTACAGTTAGCTGACTAGCTTGTTGCTTACAGAACACAAGCATGGAGATGTCCATATTTCCCCCCCATTTTTGAAGATGGTTGAAGATGATGTTATGTTCAGCTCTGACATCCGCATCAAATTAGCAGCTTTTTCGACACTTTTCGGCAGACCGTCTCGACACACCTAAAGCAATCTACTGTTGCGTCACTTGTTCGAGAGCACATAGACCACTGTTCAGGACAGTAGTAGTAGTAGGCAACATTACATCTGCCCTCCAGCACTACGTCATTGGTGCTTTATCCAGATTGTGAGGCCACTGGTTTTGAAATTTCCTACAAATGTGCAATCAAAGTGTGATTTTGCACAAGATACTATAATATAATTGCGGTTTTACTTTGCTGTGCGCTGGTTGAGGATGAGGAAGCGCAGACTTCTCCAGCGTTGGTGGTTTTCTTCCCTCCTTACTTGCTCCACTTGCTGCCGTCTCTCCTCCTGTATACGCAGCCTCTCCCTTAGGTCCCGCTCGATCTGAATCAGCTGCTCACAACACACACATACAGTAGAAGTCCAAAATTATTTTCAGTTAAATACCTTTTCAAAGATTTTCCATTCTTGAATTTGTATTATTTTTTTTTTATCTGGTTTAGGGACTGCTGTAGTTTCTGGTCTGTTAGAGATAACAGGTCGTGATAGCTGTGTAAAGTTGGTCTACACAAGCACAGTACAGGCCTGTGATGTAGGAGCTTTGTTGCCTGCAGGAGGTAGAGTGACGTTGTAGTATAAACCTGAATCGAGAGCAGTACCTCCGCCAGTAAACCACCGTTGTCCTCTAATTTCATCTGCTGCTTTTGGAGTGCATCCAGGAAGACATTCTCTGCAGCCGTCTTCCGAGGAACAACAGGGTCAGTCCGTGGGAATAAACCTGGGCTGTGTGGAAATGAACAAGGATCTTTACAAGTAGATCCATTTAAGTATTGCGAGCACAGTGTATCACTCTGAGCTGCTCGTCCTTTCCTTAATGCGATTACAGAAATCTAGAGTTAGTGTTTAGACTTAGTTAGAGCAGCGCCTGGAGATCTGGACATGCAGGTAAATAAATCTCAAAGCATAATCACTTTTCCACATGTGTGGAAAAAAAGTCAATCAATCTCAGAGAAATGAAAGCATGGAAGATCTGACCTCACATCCTGCTCTCCGGTTTCCTCCATCTGTTCGACTCCAGGTAGCGAATCAAAGGTTGCTGGAGTAGAAACGAGTCAAATAATTTTAACTGTACAGTGTGTGTGTGTGTGTGTGTGTGTGTGTGTGTGCGCATCTGCCTTTTTTCCTGTGAGCATTGTAAGCTGTAATCAAGCTGGCAGTCTAACTATCGAGTACTGCCATGAAGAAATGAGATAGCGCTCTAGTGCAGCTGACTGCAACTTACTTACCTCTCTCGCTCTCTCTCTCTCTCTTTTCTCTACACCTCAATAGATGCATTTAATTAATAATATGACTTTATTGTTTAAGAAGAAACAAAGAAACACACATATAATGTAACCTGACCTACCTAGGATTCTTTACCTGAGCTATACACTCCCTGGCCATTTTATTAGCAACACCTTGGCGGACACAACTTACACTTATCTCATTATAATATCTGGTCAGCTGAGGATTAAGGGCCTTACTCAAGGCAACTTTGTGGTCCTGGGGTTGGAACCTGGGACCTTTCGTAGTCCAATGCCTTAACCCTTGAGCAACCCCTGCATGCACTTTGATTGGAGGATGGCCAGGTAGATTGGGTTTGGATCAACCATCTAATCAGCTGTGACCAAAGTGATTGATGCCTATAGATGACTAATAAAGTTTACGAGCTTATTATGTCACTTTTCATATTTTTTGTCACTTTTTTCCATTTATTCCTAAATGAACCAATCAAACCTTTTCTGGGCCCAAGCACTATGACATCAGCCCTATTACATCATACTACGTTCAGGGCCTTCTTGTGAAGGGCCCTCTTGTTCTTCTTTTTTTTTCATGTATCTGGATTTGTTTGTCTTAACATGCTCATATATTAATGAAAATTAGCACACAGGTTGGAATCTGCTCCCATTAGGACACGGCACGGGGCTGTCACATGAGATTTTGCTGCATACTTCATAGTGTATACACTTGAATGTACAGTATACCTGCGAAACCTGGAACACATCTACAGTAGATCTCATTGAGCTGAACAACTTCATATGTTCTACTCAATTGTTGTTTGCACCCAATTTAATTTGATATACTCCTCCTATGGGATTTATACGATCGCCACCAGACCGGTCCCATGCAATCTCAAGACACTGAGGATGCAAAATTGCAAAGGGATTTTCGCCATCTCAAATGGTTCAGCGGTGATGATGCCTTATACTTATGCCGAAAAGTGGCTAATAACTTCTTGAGTTACATCACATTGAGTGAAATCATTGTGTGATGCTTTTTTCCAGAATCGGGGGCTTTTTGGAGGCCTTAACATAAAATTCCCCCCTATTCTAAAATTGTCATAATGGTCTTGGTACTGTATGTCCCTTTAAATGTAAATGCATTAATTTGCCCACTGTCTTTCTGGTGCACCCAGGTGGCGATGGCACATGTGCTTGGATTCAATCATTCATCATTGTTCCTTGCAACTATATATTTTTTCGGATCTATTTTACTATGGAAAGAGTTTAATATATTCAAATAGATGTATTTACTAATTTCTGATTTATTCATTTACTAATGAAATAATCTACAGGCAAAATAATTTGGCACATTTTAAGCTTTTATTTCTGAAAAGAAAAATTGCGATCTCATGAAATAAGAGATTTTTTTTTTCCAGGAATAGGCGTAATTATTAGTGTTTTATTAAAATAACTATTTATTTTCATTTCCCAAGATGAGATTTGATGTACAGAATGGTTATCAGTCTCACACATCTTACATTTTTGCTGCTTAAATTCTTGCTCAATCTAAAACAAATGCACTTACCTTACTACAGTATGTGTGTCCATAGATCCTGCTCGTCCCGGTGATGGTGTTGTGTATATATAGAGCCTCTCCATCCATTTACGAGGTTTCCTCCTCTCTGGGGAGCAATCACTCTTTTCAGGCATTCGTTTCTTCAATAATGCAGCACTTCTATGGTTTCTCCTTCCATGACTTCAAGTTTCCTGCTGCGTGACCATGCATTCCTCGCCGTCACTCCTTACATCTAATTAGCATCAGTGAGTTCTGCAGTCTTCGAGCTTGAATAAGTCATAAGAGCTCACTGATTAGCAGCTCACGTTCCTGCAAGCGTTATTTTCCAGGAGCTTTCAGACAGCTGACTGGTCTTCCTGTTCGGGCTCATCTGTGACTCAGGGTCTGTAGAGGAACCTTTAAGACTCTTTTTATTACCTGTGCACTCCCATTTGATTTAGTTATGAAAGACTCTACCTTTTCTGATTGTGGAGAGTTCAAGAGTAGGAAACATGAGATACAAACACCTCTTAATTAAGAACCTTTGCCTTAAAATACCTTGAAATGTTGCTGTTCGAATTTTAAATTTGCATTTATTGTATTCATTGTATGAATATTTATCTATGTTTTTTTATAATATTGCTTTGCTGAGATTTTCACCTGCAACAATAATAAAAATTTACATCATAGCAAGTAGTATCTAGTATTTAGTGTAATCAATTATTTTATATAATTAAACTATGCTAGAAATTACGCTTATTATTATTATTATTATTCATCTGTTCACTCACACACAGTTGCACAAACCCCGGTACGCTGTAGCATAAGTGTATCAGGGGATTACATACAAAGTCCTGGTTTGACTCGAACGTCCCTTGGATATACATTTAACTATATTTAAGATATTTCCTATATGTAAACTGGCTTTTGGGGAATTCCACTCTATTTGAAACTGTAAATAAATTGTGAATTCCTGGTGAAAGTCCCAAAACAGTGCTGTTGTGTATTTACTTATAAATACATGATCATGTGTGTATCTGTAACAGCTAAAGTGTTTCCCCGGTAAACATTTTAGGAATAACCTGGTTGCACAAGAGTGCACATAGTAGTGCACTCTTGCAGGTAGTTTTTTTTTTTTTTTACAAAAGGGGTCATGTGACTGTCCTCAAAATAAACCAATCACATTCAAACACAAGTTCCAAAGTAATTATCATACATGTGCCATTAATGACTCGGATTAACCCCAAATTAAGATCAACTGTGATTGTATGGATTTTCTTTTTGATTTCATAGTTGACCCCATGGTGTACAAAAAGATAGCACTCCAAAGTTGTCAAAGGGACAAAAAGAAAATGTATCAGCAAGGCTACAGCATCATGAAAGGAGCAGCAGAAATGTCTGAGGTGGGTAAAGTACACAAAACCCTGTACTTGAGTAAAAGTAGAAATTCCATAGGGCAAATAGTGCTCAAGTAAAAGTAGAAGTACTCCATTTACATGTGTACTTGAGTAAAAGTATCAAAAGTACAGGGCTTATAGTATAGCTTACTTACAGTAGCCTTTTTCTTAGCAAAAAAATAAATAATTGTCTCGAATGAAAACATCTCCCTGTCTGCAATATCTCACAAGACAAACTATCCAAATATTTAATACTATGTGGAAACATGTGCTACAGTTTAAAAAGACCTAGGTAGAACTTATTAGGCATATTTTTTTACATAAATGTTTGGTGCTAAAACAAGGCAGCTTATCAACACAGAGAACACCATACTCATGATGAAGCATGGTGGTGGAAGCATCATGCTATGGTGCTGCTTCTCTTCAGCTGGGATTGGAGCTCTAGTTTAGTTAGAGAGAATGATGAATGTCTCCAAATACAACTCTATTCTTTTGCACCTGCAGATGAAGAAAAGTGTCACTTTCTTCTTTCCAAGTAGAGAAACTTTGGCAGTAAGTAGTGAAACAATGTGAATAAATTAATATAGTACAATATCACAAAAGTCCTGATTCAAATTCGGTTTTCTCGCCATGACAGTGGTTTACATGTAAAATTCTCTGGCAAATATCTTATATATTATAGCTGATTCTCTTCTTCTCTAATCTTGTTTGAGACAAAAATCTATGAATACATCAAGCAGTGCAAACAAGAGTCACCATATCAAACATGGAGAGAAAAAAAATAAAGAAATGCAGGTGTATTCATTAAAGCATGGTGTGAATGAATGTTATTAATAACGTTTGTGCAGTGAGTTGGGGATCACTGGAGGACAAAGAGTTCTCAGATCAGATCATGTGAGGTCTAATGTTCTGTTCTTCAATTCCAAGCTGGGTTTAGTATAGCAAAATGAATGCAAACTAAAATGTATCATATTAATACTGTACATATACAAACACATACACAGACAATATAAAATGGTACATGGTAGGGTTGTGTGTATCCTTTTGCATCAGTTCGAGATATTTTTAAATATTTGTATGTTTGGTTTACGTCCCCCCCCCCCCCACCTACACCCCCCCCCAGTCTGGTCACTTTTTTGTCACTTTCTGGCCACAAATTTGCAGTAACACAAGTTTTTTTTTTTGTTTTTGTTTTTAATTTGTGCTCAATTCTGTACCTATCAAACTCTCCTTTGCATATTTGGCACCCAAGTGTTTATACTGACGTAGAGAGAGAACACGGCCAGTTTAGGCTCTTTGGTTATCGAATGGCTAGAACATCATCAGTATTCGAACTCACAACCCTATGATCATTTGTTTCAGCCCTTTTTTTTTTTTTTAAACAAATACACATATTAATATAATAGAAGTAGATGTGACCTGGGACATGGAACACAAACTCATAAGAAATGTACAGAACATATGGGCTGAAGCTTCCTGTATATTATTGATGACATTTCCTTAGAGACAATGAAAGGGACTGGTGTCAGTAAGGATTTACAGACTGTTAGGACAAGTTCATTTGTCATCATGACCTTTGACACTCTGACTGCCAAGAAACTTTATCAAATCCTAATACAGAAATGAAAGAACCTCCCACACACGCATGTTTAGACACACTGTATATTAGATCTACGTACTGTAGTTAATCTAAAAGGGTGAGTCAAAAATTATCCGCACACCTACTATATACATTTTTTTTCCTTCTTTCCATTCAAGGCTACTGTCTCCCCAGTCACTGCTGATCAAATCAGCCATGGCTCTACCTACTGCATATGTTACAAAGAATCAATACACATCTACCTTTGAATACACACTCACACACACACACAAACATGGTACAAGACGCATATTTTTGCCTCGGGTCAGTATCCTTTCTTCTTGTTTCGAATCATGCTTTAACAGTCTTAGGAGAATCTGTGATTAGAGTTAGTTAAGGGTGCGAACAGTGTTCATCCAGCGTCACTGGCAGCGGCGGTAGAAATGGAAGTGGTAGTCAGTGAAAAGGATTTCCGCATAGTTGGGGTCTGTATCACAGTTAGCCTGACCCTGAGGAGAAATCAGATTCCTGACAGTTAGGTGACTATATGCTGTATATACAGACATCACATGTTAAGAGTTATGTTGTTGGCAGTGTGGGGGGGAAAAAGACAATAGAAAGAAGGAAAAGTAAAAAAACTCACATACCGCTACTGAGAGACGGAAGTGGAAAGATGATCTGAAGTGTCCAGCGACAGAAAGGGGCCACTCGTGTACATACCCCTGCAAAACACACCGAACTGCACGTTAATGTCTTTTAGGAGAACTCTTTTTTTTATTTTTTTTTTAGTTTGTTTAATTGAAGGTTTTTCTTTAACAGGCCATTAGTCCACATAGTCAGTCCACACATTTGTTCTCCTAACACCAAACACTAAAACATCTGGTTCAATTCAATTCAATTCAATTCAATTCAATTCAATTTCATTTATATAGCACTTTTAACAGTGGTCATTGTCACAAGGCGTCTTTTTACAAAATCAAAAAATGATGTAAATAAATTTGAAACGTGTAAGGAAATACGTATATACAGTGCCATGAACAAGTATTTGCTCCTCCCTGTTTATTTATTAATTTTTTTTGCATATTCATCACACTTAAATGATTGAGATCATCAAACAAACATTAATATTACACAAAGATAACCAGAGTAAATACAAAATGCCATTTTTAAAAGATGATATATTTTTATTAAGGAAAAACCTAGATCGTGATTCTAGATTCTTTTATCTCAGTTTAAAAAAAATCACAGTTCTTCCTTGATGTAGTGAGGCAGGGGTGGGGGGGGGGGGCTGGGGTCAGGGTTAGTTAGTGGGGGGTCACATTTTCACATAGGGACAGGTAAGTAAGGACAGCTTTACTTTCTTTACTCAGCTTTTTTTCTTTAATAAATGAAATCATCATTTAAAAACAGCATTTTGTATTTACTTGGGTTATCTTTGTGTAATATTCAAATTTGTTTCAAACAGCGGAGTATGGAACGGAAGCATCCTCAATCACCGACCAAGAAAAAGTTCAAAAGTCAACCATCAGCTGGAAAATTGATTCTTACGGTTTACTGCAATTCTTAAGGGCCAGTATTGAAACATTATAAGGAAATTGTTCAAATATATATTTCTGCACAATGAAATTCAATATCCCAGGTTTTTGTTAGTAGGCTGGGGTCAGAGCGCAGGGTCAGCCATTATATGGCACAGACAGGGTTAAGGGCCTTGATCAAGTGCCCAACTGGGGCTCGAACCCTCGACCTTCTGATCATTAACTCAGAGCCTTAACACACTTAATAACAATTAATAATGGATTAACCAAATTTTAATAAAAAGTTAAATTATCTTTTAATATTCATTTGTAATATGTCTTTTTTAAAGTCATACAAAAATGCATTTATTTGCTTATAAATGATATCTAATTTGAGAAACTTGCCATTAGTTTCCTGTATATACTTGAATGAAATAAGAACTCTACACAGTGGGGATTCTTTTTAACCTTACTGTATGTACTGTACTTTAAAAAAAAAAAAAGTTTTTTTCTTCCTCCCTCCAAGTCGTAACACACACACACACACACAGCATAAAGTCGATGTGACCTTGGATGGTGGATGTTGAGTAAATACTACCTGTGTGTTGTGGATTCTGTGTAATTCAGAGTCCTTATAGTCGATTACAGACGCACACTCCTCCCTCAGGTCATACGCACACAGGTGAGCCACTAACAGCTCAGGGGTGCTGTTCGAACATATACACACACAAACACACACACAGAGTCACCCATAGTACTGTGAACCACACATTCTGCTATAGAAAAGCTATAATTAAATTATACAGTAACATTTGGTACGAAAAGGTCACACACTTCATCTGTAGGGTGACCGGCATGTTGGTGGGGATGTGTTTACTAACGGGGATCCGATAGACGTAGATCCCTTTCCTGTGAAACACAGACAGGTTATCATTCGTTTTACAAAAAAAAAAGAGAGACTTTTAAAATGACAATAAATCAACACCGCGTACCGAGAGTTCTCCTGGTCTATGTAATTGTGATCTATAACCTGCTGGTTCTGCATGATTAGGATCGACTCAATGGTCGTGTTCGTCCCTGTGAAAGAAAGAAAAACAACTTAATCCAGAATAAATCCTGAAATCATGGTGCAGTTACAGTCATACTGTAGTTACGGTAAAATTTCATATTGTGCCAGAATTTTTATATTGTGCGGTAAACTCACAGTCAGTGTAGTATCGTAACCATTCCAATGGGATATTACCTGAAGAGACAGAAAAGACATCAATATAGTGTAGTGTAACACTTAGTGGTAAGTTTCAGTGTTGTGGTTGGTGATGTAGAAGGTCTGACCTGTTGGAATAGATAGTGTTTTGTGAAGACTGGGGTCAACAGTAGAGCTCGTCGTGACAGACATATGGTTTCTGGATGTAGTTTCTGGATCTAGACAGCAATAAACTTCGTCCGAGTAAAACACACTAGAGAAATCAAGGTCTGGAGGCCAGGGGCCGGGGGAAGACGTAGGGGACACTGTAAAGGGAAATCATAAAGCATAAAATTATGAAATAGTAATACGATAGCGCTCATCTCTCCAGGTTTCAAAAAAATATTTGTCCCCTTCCGGATTTTTTTTTTTTTGACATATTTGTCAGACTTGAGATGATTGAGATCATTAAACAAATTTGTTGGGTAAGTACAAAATGCACTTTTTAAAATGATTTTGTTTATTAAATGAAAAAATAAAGTTGAATTACCTTCTAAACTCAATAAAAGGTTTTGCCACCATTGGCAATCTTGGCCTGTTCATGTCGTTTGGGACATGTTTTTTCTGAGGTGGTCCTTGCATGTCATCATGACAATGAGGATGATGATGTTCCATGACATGAAATCTACAGTAACTATAGACCCTTCAATTGTATCACATGTTTAACTAATAAATAAATTTTTATATTCTATTAGGCGGCGGGGGGTAATATTACACTCCTCCACACCATGCATTATTTCTGTACAGTATAACTCCACAGACTTGTTCCTTAATTATCTACCCAAACTGAGCAGTGTACTATATTTACATTCGGTTAAATCCAATCCGGAAAATGTAAGTGCAAGTCTTGAGTGTGTAAATCTCATTTAAGCAATGATGTAAGCAATGCAGTTTGATTTTACTGCACTACTATTATATTGAAAAGCAAGATAACTAAACAATCTCAACAACTTTAGTTAGACATTTCGCTTCATGTCTGTGTAATCGTATGACTTTTATTGCTGACCTTTGGCTTTCATTACAAGTGACATTTTGAGTAAACATGTTTTCACTTCTTTTCTCAGTACAATAGAATGTCACTCACATGCTACAGATGTGCTGGTCAGCCATGAACGTACAAAAAAAAATAATAATAATTTGAAAAGAAAATCATGTCATACATTTTACTGAATATTCATATTAAAGGAAACATGGAAAGTTTCATTTTATTTGAAATTTTGGCACAATTTTGAAACCAAATACAATTAAGGTTAAATGTTTTCAGACACCTAAAGGCTAAAGACATACATTTTCTATACAGTTGTATCCAGGAGTCTATCCAGGACACTTAATGAGGAAGATAATGCTTCCTCATGATGCAATCTGTTTTTATTATGTGCACCAGTCATTTTCTTACTGGAACAGCTCCACGACATAATGCCAACACCCCCGTGCTTCACAGCTGGCATGATGTTCTTCAGCTCTAAAGCCTCTCTCTTTTTCCTTCATATATAGAGGTGATCATTATGGCCGAACAGTTCAAATTTGGGTCCTTTTGACCATAGAATATTTTCTTAATAGACAGAATGTTAAAGGAATCTATAAAAAATAAAATGTGTAGCGTTTTATTGTCTGGAATATTCTTCTTTTTTATAATAAAAATAAAATAAATCACTTTTAACCTTACGATTATTGAACAACGCATTATTTAGTCAATTTGACAATTGCGTTAATATACTTTATTGTGTTTGTTCAGTGAACACTGATTTCAATGACATATCCGTTTATTAAGCCTACTGTATATATTAGCAGACACTATATTGTGTGTATATACAGTATAGCATTGTGTAGTGCTGCTGTACACTAGAGGTGGACATTGGGCGGAACTTGGACCTGCACTCCATTTCTAAATCTGTAACTGGTTCTTTTTCAGTATCTCACTGCCTGACTGTAATCAAGGTGAACTTTTACTTACCTGTAGTCATTATATGTGTGGTAGTAGAGATCGGATGCACACTGGCGTTACTACAAGGATTAAGAAACCAGAACAGTTCAATAAATACACATTCAGGTTTGCAATGTATCAGTAAACAGTCTGATATGTATGAAGAGCTGGAGGCTGATTACAGTGACTGTACTCTACCTGGAACCGAAATCCATGTCTTCTCTTACTGTGAGCATGTAGAGTGTGGTGATACAGATGGCACTGGAACCAAAATTCGAAAAAGCAAATCTCAATGTCAAACCACAACTAAAATTTACATAATTGTGAAAGCTAGTAAAAAGCTTGAGATTTTTATTTCAACTTTTCTTTCAACTTTATATACTGTATTATGTACAGTATATAATAGTGCATTATACTATACAGCTGCTAATATGTTTCCCTCAATCATATGAACTGTCAAAATAAGATATCTTCATTTTGGCTTTTTTCTTGCAAAGGAAGCAAGAAGTGTTACAAGCTGTTAAAAAATATTAAGCAAAAACCTATCACAGTTTTTTTTCCCTAATGGATAAATCAGCTGCATGTGGGCTTGTGGCCATAAAAAGGTGTAGTTTAGTGATAATAGTATTGGCTAAGTAAAAAATAATAATAATAATAATAATAATAATAATAATAACAACAACAACAACAACAATAATAATAATAATAATAATAATAATAATAATAATAAATGTATTTAAATCATGCTTTGATTGTGTCTATTCAATATTCAAGTGAGTCAGTCAGGGCAGTGACTTATAATGAGTATAAAAGTGTTGCACACAAAACCATTTTAATGTGTTGAAAATCATAAAAAATGACACAAAAACATTTTCCTTTGATGAAAGATTTTACTTTCAGTTTGATTTTGGAGACAGTGTACAGAGATCCACTGTATACGGTCCATACTGTATATATCTTTCGTCCCATAATAATAAAGTTCAGAAATTCTGATTGGAGAAGCAGGAACAAGCAGAAAAAAATCAAGTAAAAAAAGATTCAACATAAAATGAATCTTGTATATGAAGCTTTTGTTAATATTGTAGTGCATCATGACTCTCAAATGCAGCAAAGCTGTGCTCGTTCAAAGCTTCTAAAATAAGAATGTATAGGAAGTTTCATGCACGTGTGTGTGAATGTGGACACTAATTTGCCAAAATGACTAAAAAACTGAAAAAAATTGTTTTTATCTCGTTTTGTTGTCAAACTTCTCATATACTGTATATATGAAAGAAAAAGAACTCACCAAAAAGCCATGGTTACCACAAGCAGGATGATGGTCGCCTGAAATATCCTGTGCTGGAGACAGTGCTGGTATTTCTCACGTACATACTCCTGACACAAAAACATCATACTTTCAGAGTAAACTTTATAAACAAAAATTATTAGGTAGAGCAAAGATGTTTGTTTTGTTTTTTTATTATCCTGACTTACTTTACTAAGTTTTGGTGGCGAGGGCTTTTGAGGAGGAACTGACGCTTGGGTTTTGTTGCTTTTCGTGACTCCTCTGTAAGAAAAATATAGACAAGGAATAAATAGATGTACAGAAAAGAGAAAGGGTAGAAAGTGATAAGGAAATCTGGTTTTAAAAAAAATCATTAAATGTGTTTGTGATTTTTTTAAAAACCGTTTATTTGTGGAGGTGCTTTTGGAGCGCATGCTCCCGAGGTTCTTCAGCTTGGCCAGGCGAGTGTTCCACACCTCCAGCTCCTCGATGCGCGTCTCCAGGTTATCAGTAAGCTTGCAGAGCTCTTTTACAGCCCCCACGTTCTCCATAAAGATCTGTTCCTGTTAGTTCGTCCACAAAGAAGTGCAGCTTATTGGTTTGGGTCAAAATGGTTGACGTTAAATTCCACTAATTTATATATTAAGTCTAGATTTTAACTGCTTGACTCAATTCCTAAAATGACTAATAAGTGTTAAAATATATAATTATTATTATTATTATTGACCTGAGATTTACATGGACTTTGTACACCAGAAATAACCACATAATAAAAATTACTTTTAGCATCCGCTAAAAGTCTTGGGTCGTATTTCTGTCCCGCAGTTTTCTTACTCTTGCTCAGGTTTTTCAATATACAGTAAATTCAGATGTCTGCTTATGTTAAAAATTTAGGGCAAGTGTACTCACTTTATCCACCATAAGGAAGTTGTGGATTTTCTGTCCGTCAGAACATGTGACATCTCCGACTTCTCTCACCGCTGTAGGAAGCAGCTCCCTCACCTCCTGTGCTATAATACCTGAAAAACACAAAAAAGGTCTTATTTTACAGATGCATTGCTCACGATCTTTATGTTCACAAAGACAAGTTAACCCTTTGCGAATAAATCAGATCAATTCTCTTCAACTTTATTCAAGGTTAAGTTGATTTTATATCTTTGTTAGAGCGAACAGCCCACTTGAATTTAAACATAAAATTAATACATTTATGAAATAAATTATGCATAAAGTTCTAATACATTTTCTATTTACAGAGACAAATTTATTCAGAAAGCTATTATGAAGCAGTAACGTGAAATCGGTTAAATTCTCACGTTTTTTTTTTTTATTCTATATTCTTATTGAGTAGTGAGTCATTTTTAAACAAGATTCAAGATTCAAGATTCAATTCAAGATTCAAAGAACTTTATTAATCCCAGAGGGAAATTGCTCTTGGTTATACAGTTGCTCAGTTTAATTTACCGGGAAGCAGGGAAAAGTTAGATTAGGAAAAAAAAAAAAATATATATATATATATATTAGACAGGAAAATAAAATGAAGAAATAGAAATGTAAAAATTCAAAGTAAAATAACAATAAATAGAAGTAAAATAGAATACAGTAGAACAAGCAATGAATCAAAGTAATATAACTGTATAACTGTATCACTGAGTCTTTAAAAGTCAATTAACAAAAATACATGTGTGTAAGAAGGAATCGGGTCAGTTCTCTCCCTCCTCAATAGATGATTCACTGTAATGTTTTCCTATATAAACTGCTCATAACCAGTCATTGCCAAAATATGTCCTTGCCAAAACCTTCTGTCTTGTGTAAGTATCATGCTCTGCCATGTTGACCATTTGAAACATACGACCATGGCCAGTGCTCTCTGTGCTTTTATGTGGAAGGCTACACACACCTGTTTCATGGACCTGATCGATGCCCATCTTCGACGCAAACTCGGGTTTGTAGTCATACTCGACGATCCTCATCTGGGTTATTCTCTTCAGCTGGTCTGTTGAATCCACCTGGGAAATCATCAGAAGCATCCACATGATGCGATGTAAAAATCCACTGCATTTTATTTTTGACGACTGGTACAACCTAGGATCTCTGAGCATATTAAACAACAGTAAGAGTCTGTCACCTCTCTGACGTTCTCCTTTGCTCTGCTGTCTGAAGGGTGCATGACTGTGCCCATTATCTTGGCATTTCCGCAAACCACCAGGGCCTCATCTGGGGTATCGGTGTTGATCCCCACCAGTCCCTGGCATACCACCGAGTCTGGTGTCTGTCCTTTCAGCCAAAGCACCTCGCTGTCGTTCTCAAACTGCCCTGGGTTTGACGCCTTGTTGAGACAAATAAGTGAGTTATAGAGATAAATAACTCTAGACTAGCGGCTAACCGCCTAGCCTAGCCTTCTGTAGCTGTTAGGATGGCCATTAGCAGGTATCAGCTACAGTAATAGTGGCTAGCTTGATAAGAGCTAGGTTAGCCTACTTCTGCTCTTAGCTGTGTTTTTACTTTTATATGAGTAAATATTGAAGATGTCACTTTTAAGTAACAATCTTAAATGTATTTGCCCCACATTTTTTTTTTGACAGACATATAGGTGAGAAAAGATGAAAATATGTGGGGAAATGTCTCAACGAGTTGTATTTCAGCTGGAACATTAAAAAACACATTGTGGAAGCATTTTAAAAGTCGTATAAAGAAAAAAAGATGACTTTTTTTTATATTTTAAGATGTATTTACCCTGACAATGATTCTCTCAGAAACATTAGCAACCAGCAGGTAACTCTTTTCTTTGACGGTAGCAAAAAGTCCAACAACCATTAGGAAGTACCTGAACAATAAAAACAAACAAACAAACAAAAAAAATCATACAATCAGCGCAAATTTCATACAGTATCCTCTTATCTCCCAAACACAAAACCCAATATAGAACACAGTTTCTTTTCTAGAGCTAAATTACTTGTAAATTTCACATTAAATTCAAAAGTCCATTTTCGTCATTGACAAGTGTGTCTGGTCACCTCTGGTCAGGATTGGGTTTGCCCTTCTTCCTCATGTTGTTAGCAGTGGTCTCACTGAAGTGTAATCTTCCAAGCGTGATCTTGGTGATTTTGTTTCCAGGCAGGTTTACTCTGAAAAAAGAGATAAACTCATGATAAAAAGAAAAAAAACTTGCCAGCTTGTGATCTTAGACCTTAGACATCTTAAATCATTCCAATAGAGAAGTCTAAAATGAACATTTACTGGACTGGAAGGAAAGGCTTTTTGCTGCGGTCGGACTGTGACTGCTCGATGGTGATGTGGTGGTTCTGAGCCTCAAACTGCAAAGAAAAGAAATTCATTTGGTTGAATTAAACAGGCATATATTTATATATTTTTTTTTTATATTTGGAGTAACCAAAGAAATGCATTTTTATAGAGAAACAAGTACTTGATGTTAACCTTAATTCCGAAGACTTTCACTTGGAAGCCATCTACCGGCATAGGACCTTCTGGTGTCGTCACATATTTGGGGTCTCCAGCCATCCCGATGTGAACTGTAACTTGGAAATGATTTTTTTTCTGACACACAAATGCTTCGTCAGCTGTCGAGAAGCTGAAACCTTTGTCTGTGTCCACATGGTAACCTGGTGGAGGGCTGTCAAGACCGATATAAAACATGTCATATTCAGTATACTGATGTGTTTAGATACTACATTTAGACCAAAAGCTTAATTATACCAAGGATATTAAGATGAGATGAATATTTTTTTAAACACCTTTTTATGCAACATTTTTGGCACGTCAATTACTAATAATTTGTTTATTCATTGTATCAGAATTCCACTAAAGATTTGTGTGTAAAGCTGCTTTGAGACAATGTCAATTGTTAAAAGTGCTATACAAATAAAATTGGTTTGAATTGAATTGAATTTGTACAGTACAGCGCACAAGTCTTGAGCCAGCAACCAAATTTCTTCATGTTAAATTAAAATTTATTTTGTAGATTAATTGGAAATAAGAACAAGTGTTGTGACAGCCTGCAAACTGCCTAAAAATACAATTTAAATTAATTGTTTTTTTAACATTCTCAGCAGCAACCTCATTTCCCCTCTCGTCTGTTCCAACCACTCAGCATTCAGCATCACCAATATACTAATCACCGGCCTGATCATCTGTCATCATCTGCACCCGTTTCTCACTCGTTCATGCCTTATGTTAGATAAACCCTGGACTGAGTGATTCAAGTGAAAAGGCTTACAGAGTTTGGTAGCTGCTGTTGTATAGACTGCTCCACTGGCTCGGTTGATAGTGCTCCCATTTCAGTAGTTGGTACGTCATGGCCGGACTTGCAGCCTGGACATCACCATCATAGCCTGGCACTTCAGATGTACTCGTTTCAGGACCTGTGGACAGATCATGTCCAGAACAGAGAAATACTTAGACTTCAGCTCAAGCTGGAAAAGCTATTCCTATTATGAATCAGCTAATAGAAATGATGGTGTTTGTCATTTAATAGTTAAACACCTACAAAATGAAGGCTTGTTCCAAACCGCTTGGTCTGTCCATTGGCTGTCATCTGTGTTTACGTCAAAAGAGTCTGAGCGTTTTCTCTTATTCTTTTCAGGTAACATTTGACTGTGGAAAGAAATGGTGATAATGAAAATGTCATGTAAATTAATCTGTTATTAAATTCATATGTGCGGTTATTATCCGGCGTTGCCAAATTTTAGTAAAAAAAAAATCATCCTAAATTCATCCCAGACCTGAAACTAGAACAAATTATTATTCTTTTATATCAGCCTTTCTCTATGAAACAATGTCACTGTAGTTCTGATATACAGATTTGATCCACCACCTACAGTACCTCTTTCTCAATCTTTGTAAACTTTGCCCTTTCATAATAAATTTCAATTATTTGCTATGAAATAATATGGTGGTGGCTTTTGGAATTTGGCACAATCCTTGCAACCCTGTTCAAACTTCTCATTTGTTCTCCTCCCCCAAACATGGGGGAGCGAGATTCCTACCCCAAAGGGAGTCTATTGTTGCCCTTTTTAACCTTAAGGTATGTAAATAACGTTATGAACCCACCACCCCACAATTGTGCAACATCTAGAAAGAAGAGTAAGAATTAATGAAATACCTGTTTACACTCTATCTGTCAAAATTCCAAACATTGCTGGTTTTGGTCTCTCAAAAAAGGATAATCCAACAGGATGTAAAACATATAGAGTTGTAAATTGTGACTTTATGAATATTAACATGTGGCTCCACCCCTCCTGGTCTATGGATGAGCTGCCAATTATTCAATCCATCTATTTTAAGTAACTTCGTCTTTTAAACTTCTGAAAAAACATAACATGAGCATAAACATCAGGATAAAATAAATAAATAATAAAACTAAGGAAAATATTGGCCAGATTAAGGGGGCAGCCTTTGCTCTGGTAAAATCTCACTTCCTGCAGTTTTGGAGGTGCTCTGACCCAGTTGTCTAGCCATCAAAATTTGTCTCTTGTCACGGTAGCTACAGTTACAATATCTCGTTATAATGGTGCGTGGAAGTGGGTGGGATATATAAGGCAGCAAGCAAAAATTTTGGCCCTCAAGTTGATGTGTTGGAGGCAGAAAAATGGGTAATGAATTAATCCAGAAGATGATAACTGACACCCTCCACAAGGAGCAGCTACAGAGGGTGCTGTACTGAAGCATACACTACAAGTGAAAAGTTTGGACACCCCGTCTAATTCCATTGTCCTGATTTGTATTTCTTTTTACATTGTAAAACGATGCAAAGGACGTCCAAAACATGCAATAATCTCAGCTGAACAGTTGATATTGAGATATATATCTGCTACTTATTCTCTGTAAAACTGACTCTAATCTCAGGTGCTGTTTTTAAATTGGTGTTAATTTCTGAGGCTGGTAACTCTAAATGAACTTCTCCTCTGCAGCAGAGATAAGTTTTGGTCTTGCTTTCCTGGGAGGATCTTTATGAGAGCCAGTTTCCTCATGATGCTTGACGGGTTTCGCAAATGCACTTGTCAATACTGTCCAAAAGTGTCCAAACTTTTAACAGGTACTGTATATATGGAAATTCGACTGGAAGGCAAAAGTGTGGTAGGTAAAGGCTCACGAGCAACAGGGATAACTGAAGTCTTAAGAAGATTATCAAGCAAAGCCAATTCAAGACCTTGGGAGAGCTTCAGGAATATAAGGAATAAAGTGAGGCTGGAGTCAGTGCCTTAAGATCCACCACACACAGATGTCTTCAGTGAATGAGCTACTGTACAACTGTTGCATTTCTAGTTTTGGTCCACTGTGTTTCAGCAAGCCCAAAGTCAAAACAGATGACCACCAGGAGATTTTACAGCACTTCATGCGTCTGTCGGCTGACAAGCTTTATGGAGATGCTCATTTCCTTTTCCAGAAGGACCCAGCACCTGTCAAAGGTGCCAAAACTACCACTAATGGTGTTAATGACCAGGGTATTACTGTGTTCGATTGACAAGCCACATCACCTGACCTGAACCCCATATAGAATCTATGGACTATTGTAAAGAGGAAGATGAAAAACAACTGAACAACTTTAAGCTGAAGGAGCAGTGACCAAGTATTGAATGCATAAATGAACAACATATTTATCAGAAGTTGGACTTTTCTGTATTGTAATGTAAACCATTATTTGACTCATCTTATGAAACATTTATATTGAAAGCACATGATACAAATGTAATGAATTAAGTTGCATTTTAATGAGGGAAATAAGTATTTGATCCCCTACCAACCAACAATAATTCTGCCTCTCACAGACTGGTTACGTGCTCTTGTGGTACACATATTAATTTAAGAAGGTGCTACTAACAGCAATGTGGTATGTGTATAAAAGCCACCTGTCCACAAAATCTCTATCTTCCATTCAAACCTCACCACCATC
>JAQMYJ010000004.1:20379856-20396041 GCA_030014305.1 Clarias laeviceps
CAGAATGGGCAGAATGGGCAGAATGGGCAGAATGGGCAGAATGCTTGGCTGCTTACCCCATAGGAATTGCGCGAGTTTTGTTGCCAACAAACAAACCCAGAAAACTAATAAAGATTTGTTGAAGCATGACAATGATTCCAGGTCATGATTTACTGAATGCACAGAGGCATATCCAAAAATATACAGTTTCTGACAGGTTAATTGTGGCCAAGTCTAAGAACCCTGTATAACCTGGAATCTCACAACTACTAGGGAATGAACAACTACAATTTTTCAAGATTGAAACTGGTTAGGGAATCTTAAATTTTAGGCAGTTTTATTAATGCAGTTAAATGCACTATCATCAGGTGGCTTTATGCACCTATTTGGTTTGTAAGGTACCAATAAACACAAAGAGAAGAAGAGAACAAGGATGTCAACCTTTGAGCTATGCCTGATGTTACTAATATTTCGGCAAAAATGTTAAAATCTGTCATCTGCCTTTCCTACTTTGTCAGGAAGGCTGTTCAAGTATATTTGCCCAGGAAAACGATGCTACCTGAAAACAATTAAGTAGCAGATGATTCATTCTCACACTACTGCTTCTGTGTCTGCTGTAAAAAGCACAAGAAGGGTCGTACTGACAGTAACACGTGCTCTGCAGAGAAACACAACTTCCCACAGTGAGTGGGCTCTTCTTTATAAAACTCAGGAAGATTAAAAACCCTTACAATTCTATCTGTGTGGAAACGCAGCACTGGCCAATGACCGCTTCAAAAAAAGAAAGAAAAAAAAAAAGAACTGCTTGTACGGAAGTTCTGCTGGTGTGTGTTAGCAGGGAGGTTTTACTTGGGTTTTCTGATACATCATGCAGAACCAAAGTTATCATTACATTTAAAACATAAATTGTACTGCTACCGCAATGTGGGAATGTCGTCACAAAAAAGTAGAACCATATAAACATGTGATCTTATGTATTTGTGCTACTTCTTCGCCTGTATGATTCATTTTTAAATATTTTTTGCTCAGTCATGTGCATCATATTGCCTAGTTTGTGCTGAAAAAAGGATACAGAAGGTCACTCTATACTGCTCAATCCTGACCCCTAGATATATTTATTAAAGCAGTGTCATGTCAAAATGCCTAAAATTGTGTTTTTTAAGAGCTATGTGGTCTGACAAGTGCAATCTTTTGTTTAATTCATAATGTTTTCAAAACATTAAGACATATGTGTAGATGGAGGAGAGGGTTTGTAGGCTGGAACTCTGAAATGTTAAATTAATAGAAATATTAAATAAAATATTAAATAAAAATATTGTTTTAAAGTTCATATGTATTTGTTGTATGTAGTATGTAGTAGACTTACATACAACTTTAGGGTCATATTTACTTGGATCTGTGTCAATGGGGCAATGTTTCAGATCTTAATGACATCAAATCCCATCAAACATCACCAAGCTGCCTCCAATATAAGCAATATTACTCCACTGCCAAAAGCATATGAACTTGAGTAACATCCAGATCTTACCTGGTACACAGTCATGGTGTAACAGGAAGGGGCCGTCCCCAAATTGTTTCCACAAAGTTGAGAGCATGGAAATGTCCAAAAGCATTAAGAGTTCCATTCACTGGAAGTAAGGGGTCAAGTGCACAAATCAAGGTCCATAAAGACATGGGTGAGCGGGTTTGGTGTGGAAGAACTTGACTGGCCTGCACAGAGTTCTGACCTCAACCTGATAAAACACCTTTAAGATGAATTAGAGTGGAGACAACAAGCCAGACCTTCTCATCCAGCATCAGTGTCTGACCTCACAAATGGAAGAACACACTTAAACCTTGTTGAAAGACCTGATGCTGTTATAGCTGCAAAGGGGGCGGGGCCAACATCATATTAAACCATATGGATTGAAATTTGGATGTTACTCAAATTCATACATGCGAATACTTTTGGCAATATAGTGTACAGGACGAACATAAAGCTGAAATACAGTATATTTGGTTTTCCTTTGACAGACACGTAGACAAATCATGGAGGTATACAATTTTATTCGGTGTTCCAGAAAGGCACTAAAAAAACAAAATGGGGAAAAGAGTGATGAATGAGATTTGGAAGAAAATACACGAACTGATAAGACGGTTCCAAGATAAACAGATGTACAGCACATTCCACACACAGAACAGCACAGCAACACGCCGCAAGCTAAGTTGTTTGTTTTTTGAATGAACTGAAATCGAGTTGATCGGTTTTGGAGTAAAAGCTTTTCTTTTCTTCTCTAGAATCCAAACCGGCATTGATTCCTGTTATTCTCCTTCATGTAGCGATCGACACACCAACTGGAATCAGGTCATCGGTACTTCAGCAGCATATGTACTTTAAATAGGAAAGGATCTGAAAACATAGGATGGCTAATCACACACGCACACACACGCGCGCATACACGCACACACACACAGTGCTGAAGTGTTGAGGTGTGAGGAAAGACACTGGTCCCGGGTGATGTCTCTTCGGTAACTGCAGAACCCTCCTCTCGTGTACGGTATGTTTCTCTGAGACGAGCGTTCCTCTTCCGGTGCTGAGCGCTCACAGTTCATCTTTGTAGTAACCCAGCTTGGCGTACGACATCTCCTTCCGTAGCTGCATCACCTCCCAGAACATTTGCTCAGCTTAAAAAGAAAAAAGAAAAAAAAAAACTTAGATATTGATCACATGATTAATGAAGTGTGTGGAACTCTGGACAAGATATTATTATTTAAAAACAAATATTACATTTTATTCCTCTTATAATGAATAGTAAACAATCACAAAACAAGCCAGATGTAGGAATTACGGTATAGTACATTATCTGAGTGTGTGTATAATTATATGTATAATATTATCTCTTGGACAGTAGTTTCAGCTGTGATGAAGTAATAAGAGAAATATTTTGAAAGTGTCTGACGTGGCACAGGTTTTCTGCCAGATGTCCTTTCTGTCGCAACCCTCCATAATTTGGGGCAGAGGTGGCTCAGCGTATTAATGCTTTCAGTTCCTCATCAGAAGGTCGCCGGTTCAAGCCCCAGGTCCAACAAGTTGCTGCTTTCGGGCCCTTGAGCAACAGAGGCAATGTATCATGGCTGACCCTACGCTCTGATCCAGGCTTCCTAACAATACAACGGTACCTCGGCACATTAATTTATTCTGTTCTTAAGGTGAAAGTTTGTATTTTCCAATAAGAAATAGTGTAAATGCAGATAATCTGTTGCAAAAATATTACCAATTTCCAACCTTATAATCATATTTTTGCATATAAAAAAGACATGGAAATTAAATTAAATATGAAAAATAGATATTAAACTAAAGACTTAACCTTAATTTATGATTCCTTTTGGCACCGGCTGCTTTAAAAATGAAACTGAAATCGACTTCCTTTTTCTTCTTTCTACCGTCCTTGCTAACATTCTTGGGACCCATTGTCCTTTGTCTTCACTAAATGGCACAAAATGCCAAAAAACCCACAAAAAAATAAATTAACTGCTTTGCTTGGCTTTCCACTGACGGAAACAAACAAATTTCAAAAGGCTCCAGGATGTACACGCAACTTAGCTGGCATTCGTTTCGACTCGGTTCGGTCGCTCTTATGTCGAAGATGCTTCGTATGCTGAGGTCAATTTCTTGTAAAATTTCAGTCCTTAAGGCAAACATTTGTGAGGCGGGGCGTTCATATATAACGATGTCCCACTGTATATGAAAGAAATAAAGACTTAGCATAAAGACTTAAATTAACTGGGTTTTTCACTAGCACTTGATGGCTGTGGTCGTTTCCCTGACCAGGTACTGAACCCTGGCCACTACCACTAGTTAACCAGGGAATGTCAACCATTAAATGGTTTAATGATTTAAAAGTTTGGTTTCAATGTTGTCGAATATTCTAATTCGAATTAAAAAATTCATAAAATTAAAAAATGCTTGCCAGACCAAGTGCTGCTCTACAGCTCAGACTGCAGAATTGTGAGTGTATGTGGGTGTGATGTCGGTTCTGCTCACCGTCCTGCTGCTTGACCAGTCCTTGGTGGATGTAGCGAATGTAGGTAAAGAAGTTACAGACGGAGGTGATCTAGGATAAGAAAGCAGAGGTTAACTGGATTTCAGCAACCAAAAGCTGGATGAACATTTAATTTCCGATTGGCTCTGTCTCTGTATCAGTCTGCAGCATTTCTGTGTGTGTGTGTGTGTGTGTGTGTGTGTGTGTGTGTGTGTGCTCTCCAGACATGCCTTGGGGACATTCTGAAACTGATAGGCCAAATGAGATAAGCTGTAGTAAACAGGCGTACTGGTCACAATAGTATTAATAGAACAGGATTAAGCTGAGGACACTAAAGTACATCAGGAAGTGGAGATCATGCAGTAATGTACATGAGGTGGTTGCTTAGGATGTTCATGTTTCATGCCAATACCCGGCATACAGTAACCTGGTGTCAAGTTATTGACAGGAATGTATTTTAACCATCAAACAACCTGAATACATTTGTTTAATTTTTAATTAATCATATACAAAATTAAGGATTGGAATCACCAGGGATCACTCGATACGATATTATCACGATATCCAGGTGCCGATTCGATTTGTATTGTGATTCTGTAAATATAAATTAATAAATATCCAAATTCATTGTTGTTCATTTTTCCAAATTTTGTTACAACTCTAAACGAACAGCAAACAATTCACGTCCAACTACACAGGATGCTCTGCTGTGTGAAAGGTTTAGAGAGCTCCACCTGTAGGATTACTGAAGAATGGCAACGTTTTTTACCATCTCAAATGCAAACATATATAAATTAGAAATGATTCATTCATCGAACCGCTTAAGGTGCAAGACCACAGTGCTAACCACTACGCCAAATTAGAAATTTATTTTAAACAATTATTATGGAGGCAGTGTGATGATAAATGTATCACCTCACAAAAACATTGTGAAACGTAACTAAATAGATTTTCCCCATGTCTATACAAAATTATATATATATACTGTATATATATATATATATATATATAAAAGACTTTCTCTCTTATCATGTATATAGTCATAACCATAACCACATTCTGCTTTTTTCCTTTATTAAGTAAAAATTTCAATGGGCAGGACAGTGGTATAGTGGTCAGCACTGTTGCTTTGCACCTCCAGGGTATGGGTTCGATTCCCGTCTCGTGTCTGTGTGCGTGGAGTTTGCATGTTCTCCCTGTGATTGCTGAGTTTCCTCCCACAGTCCAAAGACATGAGGATTAGGCTGACCAGTGTATCCAAATTACCTGCAATGTGTGTGTATGTGTGTGTGCGTCCTGCGATGGATTGGCACCCAGTCCAGTATAGAAGCGTTATCAAAGATGAACGAATGATAGAAGTGTATGATACGATACAAAAGGCAAATAATGATTAAATACACTGTAATTCATGCCTGATCTGATTCTATAACATAGCATTTAATTATTTTCGAACATGCACTGCTGTTAGTGTTTCAATCTAAACTCTTTCTTCATACAGTTCAGGGACGCACAATTTCCTAAAATGCTGCTGAGGCTGGTATTCTGTCTCTGATGTTATGTGTAAAAATCCAGCATGTTCTGTCTCCACAGAGACTCACGTCCTTGTTTATGAATTAGCAGCTTCCTTTGGCTACGGCTTTTGTCTGGATAGAAAGGACTGAAAGAAATCTTTAACCCTAGCATCACATTTTTCGCCAATTTTTACTCCTCCTCGTTTCACTGTGTACTGAACTGTATATGGTTGAAATGACATTAAAAGCCTACTTGACTTGACAACGCCAATTAGCATGTCTTTGAACTGTAGGAGGAAACTGGAGTACATGGTGAAACCCAACAAGCAACGGAGAGAACATACAGTCTCCATGCACACAGACCCCGAGACGAGAATCGAACCCGGAACCTGGAGGTGCAAGGTGACAGTGCTAACCACTAAACCACCCAAGGTCCAGTCCTAATCTTTTTTTTTTTTTTTCTTCTGTTTTTATTCGGCTTCTGTTATAAGATCAATTCCTTCACAAGTTCACTAACAATGTAAAATATTCATGTTCAGCTTTCAATCCAAATCAAACATTTAAAGAAGAAAGAAAACTTTCCATTTCAGGTAATGGATACGGCAGGCAGAGCGCTGAAGGCGGTGCTTTATGAAAAGCAGCAGGGAAACACTCACCCGATACCGACAGAACGGGGACACGTAATAGTAGTTGCTGGAGTCCCCGAATTTGATTCTGTGCTTGCAAGTTTTCGTCTGGCCACTGAGAGCGCACTTTCTGCAGATGGGAAAACATGTTCCTTTAAATAAATATTTGCCCGTCCAAGCATCTGTTAACAGCCAACAGGCAATAAATAAATAATTAGCCAAGCTTGTGTGTACTATTTATTCATTGTCCTATACAAGTAACACCAGCTAAACAAAGCTGCCTCTATAAAGAGAAAAAATGTGCGTACAAAGCTAACAAGCAAGAGAAGCTGCATGGAGAATGGAGAGAGTGAATGAGTGAAGGGAGAGAGGGAGACAAAGAGAGAGAGAGAGAGAGAGAGAGAGAGAGAGAGAATGTACACTTACGTGACTATTTCAGACTTCCTGCCACTAGGGGGCGGCAAAAAAAGAAAGAAAGGAATAAAGAAACAGAACAGATGGAAAACGCTGACAAACCGAAGCAGCAAAGCTGACATTTGATCAAAGTAAAACTTGTGGGAAGGTGGCTCGAATGTGGTGGAGTGTGTGAGCTGTGTATTAAACACCATATCCAGTCTTTATGCATCTTTAATAAATCACACCGTTCTGATGCTTCATGGTAGATTCATAAATCACTGTGGGGGTTGTAAATGAAAAAAAAAATGAATTTGTCTTCTGTATGGGAGGATTTTATTTCATTCTATAATTCATCAGACTGTTAATTAAAGCCTGCCATCCTAACACTTACACACCAACGGCTGACCTTTTTCTGAGAGTGATTTCATGTTAAGTATCTTTGAACTCTATCTCTATGGAACCAATTCAGGAATACAATCTTGCACAGAGAAATTAAGACCAGAAATGCCTTTACTGAGGCAAGGACAGCACTTCTGGTCATCTTTTATCTTGACGAAGCAGGTTCACCTCAAAGAATACTAATAGTTAGAAAAGCTCAGATTCTCAATACCAAGAATTCTGTTTCGTTTAAAACTACAGGTACATGCCAAGCACCATGTCATGTAGTCTATACACTATAAAATAAAATATTACAAGCTAGAGAAGTAACACAATAAACCAAGAACAATGTCAGCTCATTTGTTACCTGAATACATTTCAGACTGAGTGAGAGATCTGTGCCAGTAACGCCACACCCCACAGTATAAAAAATGTTATTTAAAAAAATCTTATAAATGTGCTGTTTTTTAAACAATGTCTCTCTTTGTGAATGTGGACTCTACTACAGAAAGGGACAGCACTTGCCCCTTACTTATTAACTTACTAATCACTTATCTTACTTAACCTTTTTGCCTTATTTTATTTATTTACTTGCGTAACTTTAACTTAAGCTGAATAAATTTTCTTATACATCATTCTAACTTAAATGCTTACACCTTTCTACGTTATTTAGCTTCCTTACTTCCTCACTTAATCATATACTTCAGTTACTGTATATATTTACCTTTCTAACTTAGTTAACACACTTTATACAACTGCTTTGCTTACTTAATTTTACAATGAACTTACAGTACCTTGCTTACTCACTTGACTTTTTAGCTTACTTAACACCATTTCTTATAGCACATAATTACTTTTCTAATTAAATTTACATACTTACTTCTTTTACTTACTTAACTTGCTTAACTTAACTTTGTTTACTTATTCAACCTTTTAAATTTCCACTCAACTTTCTTGCTTCACTTATTCATGTAACTGTCTAACTTACATACTTGACTTTCCAACATACTTAATTTCTTATCTAGTTAACTTTCAAGTTTCTTTTACAATACATACTTTACTTACTTATTTTCTATTTTATCTATCTAATTAACTTTACTAACTTTATGACTTTTCAACTTTCATCTCATTTACACAATTACGTATCTTCCTTACTTCACTTACTCACTTCTTTTCCTTTCTAACTTACTTTACATCCTTATTTACTTACTTAACTTTGTTATTTACTTTTTTACTTACTTAACTTTGTTATTTACTAATTTTTAACATACTTTACTTACTACACATTTAAATTTATTTTAGATATGGTATTTACTCAACATAATTTCTTAACTTGTTTTACTTCAATTAACTTAATTAACTTCCTTTACATTATTTATGTTCTTTGCTTTCTACCTTACCCAACATCCTTACTTTATTTGCTCACTTGGTGAACTTTCTAACTTTTAAATTCTTTACTTATTCAACTTTCTAACTTACTTCAATTACTTTCTTGGTAACTTAATTAACTTTCTAACTTCCTTTAAATATACAGTATAACTTACTCAACTTTCTAACTTAGTTACATGGCTTACTGACTTTATGTACATAATTAATGTATGTATTTATTCATTCATACATATTTTACAATTATTTCTTTATGAAAAAGGCCCACTATCAGTCCTCACCACAACATGCCTGCGGTTGTTGGTTAGGAAGCAGGTGATTGGCAGTACTCACTTGGGCCCTCCACACTCCACGGCTGATGCTTTGACTACCGGCAGCGGCTGGAACCCCACTGGCTCCACACTCAGTGTGTTTCTCTCCACTGCCTCCAGAATGGCTGATCCGAGCTATAAAAACAAAAATGTGAACCTTCACACTTCTTACTTGTCAATTTTTTTGTACATAAGATTTTATATAAATTGTTTGTCTACACGAGGGCTTCATTATCTTCCTACAAAACAAAAATCTACAAAATTCCTAAACTGGACAGACAGATTTCTGTTCATGGCTGACAGGAGAGGAACCTGATATTTATCCACCTTAATGTCTGACAAGTTCTCAGATGCTTTTCTGGTCACCACATTTGTAAAGAGTGCTTAATTGAGTTACTATCGCCTTCCTGTCAGCTTGCACTGCTCTTATTCACAGCTCTAGAAACTAGTAAACATTACGTATGAATATCCCTGGAGATTAACAGTTACGAAATATTCAAACCAGTCACTGAAATCAAATGACTTTCTTATTTCTTATGTTTGATATTAACATTAGCTGAAGATCCTGATATATATAAGGCAATTCAATAAAATTGCCTTATATAAAACAGTATTTGTAGTCGTATATTTTATCAGGATGAGCTAATCTCTTATGTAAATCAACTTCTCTCTTCCGTCCTGGGGTATGATTTATGCAAATGCTATGGCACAGGTGATTGTACTATGGTCACTACACCCGCCAGGTTCTCTCTCTCTCACGGAAGTTCTGGTGCCTAGTTAATGTTTTCCTTATTGTGCCAAAGCTACAAGTAACACTGTAGCAGGTGATTCTAGGCAGAAATATATACTATATACATTTCATATATTCACATATATAATGGTGTGTAATTATACACCAGTAAAATAACCTAAATGTTGTATCACAATTCATAAGAATGAATATCATGTCTTTAATATATACTGAATATACCTCTTTATCTTTCTTGAGAGAGTGCGAGAAAGAGAGAGAGAGAGAGTGAGAGAGAGAGAGAGCTCGATAGATAGATAGCCAAAAAAAGTTATACACACTTAAGGAAAAGAAAAATGGTATGAGGTATATTATATTAATATAATAATAATAATAATATTTTATTATTATCCAAATATTATCATATATATGAATGTATAACGTATAGCCATAAATTTAGTATTAAAATGTTTATGTATTTAATATATGTGTATAAATTTTTTGTCTGACTCTGCACACGAATATACACACACACACCTCGCTCTTGCAGAATGTGAGACACGGATAAATGTCTTCTTTGTAGATTCGTTCCAAGAATGAGCAACTTCTCTCCAAGGTGGGTTCCTCCTTCCATGCCTTGAACTCATTGAACAGGATGGAATCCACCTACGTGTGCACGCACACACAATTTAATATATTGACATGTATTTAAGGAACCTTTTATTAGTGCATCAATACCAAGAAATATTCTTAGAAAATCTATATCAGAATTCTTCCTCAGAACTCTTCAACCAATGCAAGTTTAAGCATTTTAAATAAATAAATAAATGTAATTGATTAGGCTTCTGGGCGAGGAAAAACATCCCTGAACACCACGAGATTCATGTTTACCTTCCCCTGATAAACAATATAATACCTAATGTCATGAGATAGCCTATTATGAGTGTACTTAAGGGAAATGAACAAGTAGCAATACAGTAAGTCCGCTATGTAGGAACATTCAACTTACAAACTTTAAAAAATACGAACATGTGTTCGAACGTGGTCACTCACAGAAGTTAGATCACATGTCCAACATACATCATCACATGCGTGTAGCGTGCATCCCAGAATGTTCGGAAGCAAGCGTAAAAGTAGCAGCGATGAAGCTGGTACTGCTAATAAGTGCAAAGCAATAATGATGGAGACAAAAGCGAAAATAATAGAGAGAATGGAGCGAGGTGAAAAATTGGTAGACATCGCTTGTTCTTTTAAGATGAATCGCTCAACCATCTAAAGAACACTGTAGTGTAATATACTGTGTATATCCAATTGTGTTAGTACCCTAGTACCTAGATAATGTTTGTCTGACTTACGAACAAATCTGACTTACGAACAAGCTCTTGGAACGGAACTCATTTGTATGTAGGGGACTTCCTGTATTCCCACTTGTCTTAAAAAAGGTTTTATTCTACGTGGGGCGTTCACATTAAACCGGGACTTTCATTCACGGATGTACGACCTTCATTAACGGTTCAAATGTTTTACTGCGGTCTCATCACCGCACTGTGCTTGAAGTCTTCAGTAAAGAAATTTCCTCAAGTCCCGGTTTGGCTTAAACGTCCATCGTATTTCTCATACTGAAAACATCATGTAATTTGCACAAACAGTAAGAGATAATAAAAATACTGGTAATTTGGGATATATTTAACGGTTTATGGCGATTCTTCAATAAATTATTAATGACACTGATAGCAAACATTTAAGTATTCATGGTGGATAGACACAACACCTATAACACATAAAAACCTAAATGTTTGCCTTCACGTATACCTGTATTAAAATAAAAATTAAATAACTAACTAAAACACAGACACTATATGGCCAAAAGTATGTGGACACCTGATCATCATACCCCATATTTGCTTCTTCATCAAACAGTCACAAAGTCTGAAGCACACAATTATATAGAATGTCTTTGTATGCTGTAATGTTACAATTTCCCTTCAATGTTCCATGAAGACATGGAACTTGCTTGGGATGAAGTGGAACTGGAATCTCATCATCATCAGCCTCATGCTCTTATCCCGAAAGCCACAATCCAAAATCTAATGGAAAGCCTTCCCAGAAGAGTGGCACTCATAATAAGAGCAAACACAAGAGGACTAAATCTGGAACAGGGACGTGATACGATTGTGATGGTCAGGTTGTCCCCAGATGTTTTGGCCATACAGTTAATGATATAAACAGAGAGGATACGGGTTCCTTGCCTCCTTGCAGTCACGCACAATGGGCTGTGGAACGCTGAGCTCCTGCTGGCTGCCCAGCATAGCGCTACTGGTGCTCTTGTTGCGTACGTGTCCTTTCTTGAACGGCACCTTGGAGCCCGACGGCAGCTCCTTACACGGTGACGTAGGGGACGTGGACAGAACGAGGGTCTTCAGGGCAGCCACCTCAGCCTGAAGGACATCGATCTGTGGAGAGAAGAAGCGAGATGTTTGATCGGTTTTGCCATGAAATAAGTGATTTAACACTTTAATCAGATAACCTGTTTAATCAGATTTAGAATAATATGAGGACCATAAAGGTATCGATTGAACAAATTGGTTGAAATGAACCGATAAACCGATAAATAACCGATAAACTGATGAACAGAATTTAGAATTTTATTATTTTTTGGAGAAAAGAGCTTGAGAAATATATTCATAGAGACGTCTATCAAGACACAACTTCTCTTCGGGGATGAATAAAGAAAGCTGCAGTGTGCACAAGTTAACATTCCAACCCCATCCCCCCCGACACACACACACATACACACACTGCAACCACTGTTTCTCACCTTCCCGAGCGCCTCCTTCAGCTGCTTCTCTGCCGTCGCCTGCTTCACGTTCGCTTCTCGCACCATCTTGTGAGCCTCCTGTCGAGACAACGTTCGCATCAGAGTTGGACCAGCATCCCTACTCTCACATAGACATTACTTTCCAAGATTTCCCCACACACACCGAGAGACAACCTGAGCCTTTACGCACACACGTATACACACACTTCTAGAGGAAGCGAGTTAGCCAACATCTCTACGAATGATAGCGGAGATACAAGAAGGACAGTAGGTAAGAAGTACGGGATGTGAAAGAGAAAAAGAAAAGGTGGTAGAAGAGGACATGAAACTGAAAACCATCACCAAGGTAGAGATGAACAGAAAAAGACAAACAGCTACTCGAGCAGCTCGTCAGCACATCATGATACCAAGAGTGTTTTTGTTTATTTTCATCAGCAATGAAAGATTTCTTTGAAGTTGTAATTTATTTCCCCATCTCTGGTTCATTATTTCTTCCATATTAGGATTTCACCCGTCATGCAAACCCTGTATTATAAGCTGTAGATGTGCTATGCAGCTGCTGTAAAGCTCTGTATCTGGGCCAACTAGATGCCCACTAAGACCTCTGCGTAGAAGGAAGAAGAACAAGAAGAAACCAAACAAATAAATAAAAAAACAAACCTCGAACAGGCTAGCAGTGAGTTCCTCCAGCTCCTGCCCCAGCTGGTCCCTGACTTTAGAAAGTCTCTCACACTCCTCGTCTTTTAACTTAAGCTCCTTCAAGCAACAAACAATGAAATGAAGACAGAAAGACAATGGGTAAAAAAAAAATGAATGAATGAATTAATGAACGAATGAACATAAAGTGGGTAGGAAAGGGTGGATTTTACTTTTCGTTTTCAATGGCCAAGACGGAAAAATGGCCGTCATGGCTGAATCACAAAGGAGTGTCTCCTGAAGACACTCATAGACGGCAGTGTGTTTAGTTTCTCAGTCACAGTAACGTCGTCCCCTCGATAAAAAGCTTCACGTTCTCCAGTTTCACTTTCTCGAGGCAGAGCAAATTAATGGACGTGAAATGAAGTAATATCAGGTTTATTAGAGAGATGTGAATGTTAATGTGTCAGTGAGGTTATTTCAGTGCTTACCCATGACCTACTGTATATAGTAGCTACACCGTTCATACCTGCAGACAGCTCCAGAATTATTGGCTCCCTTTCTGAAGATGGGTTAAAACACTTGACATGAAATTTGATGTCAATTAAGTTGAAAGTCTAGTTGAAAGTGTTTTATCCTATTAGTTTGGCTACGAAGGGCGTTCAAGTCAAACCGGGACTCATGAATGAAGGCTTCAAATCGATTGACTTTACAGATGCCGATGAGACGCTTAGCCGCAGTAAAACATTTGAATGGTGCACATGTTTTAGAGAAGCCAATACGTCTATGAATAACAATCCTGGCTGAGGTGGCTGAGAGTTCACATGAATATTCAACAAATGGAACGCCTGATCCTTAAAAATCTAAGGCTCACTCGCCACCAACTTGTGAAAGAGACATCTGTCTGTGAGAACTGTACACACAATCATTCACCAACACGTTACAGGAACTCGGCAAGGAGTTATTGCCACATCCCCCTACAGTCCTGACCTCGCTCCAAGCCATTTCCACATGTTTGGGGCATTAAAGCGTTTCAGACATGAAGCAGGCGGTCTGATCATGGCTTCCAGAAAACTTTCTACCTTGATGGTATACAAGCATTAGTGAAACACTGGGATAAGTCTATTAGTGTAGCAGGAGATTATATAGATAAATAAAGGCGGTTTTCACTCTCATAATGTTCTGTTTTTCCGTGCAATCAAATGTCCCGGTTTGACTTGAATGCACCTTGTACTTTAAACAGAAAGGATATATTGAAGGAAAAATGTTTCAGATAACGACCTAGTTGTGACCTTGTCTCCATTTGAATCAATAGCTACGTTTATATGGACGATATTTTTCCGATATGATTGAAAACATTTCCATTAGAGATTAAAGCAACATCTGTGGATGGAAAGATAACAATGAGGAAGATATTAAAGAAAGTCTATTTCAAATATTTGACCTTGCTATCAAATCGCTGTAGTAATCTGATCTCTCTGTACTCCATGTACATCCTACAAACATTCAGCCACTGCGGGAACCCGAAAACATAACGCCTCACCAACTCAGTGGAAAAAGAATGTTATGAAAAATGTTTTGCGGTTAAATCGTTCAATATATTTCAAAATATAAGTATAATATAAGTTCAAAATATATAGCTCACTCAAGCATGTCGCGATTTACAGTATATTGTACTTCAGGTTCACATCGATATAAGGAGACTAGTGAGTAAGTAAAATTACACCCAAAACAAATGTCTCATATGACATGGACATCAAAAAACTTTTACATCAGGACAATATTTAAGAGATAATGATGATGCAGTCAGAGCTGTAGTGAACAATGAGTCACGAGTAGAGAGTTGCAGGAGATGGTGAAATTTTCAGGTCTTCAAATCTGCACTTAGAAACCTTTCCTGTGTCGATAAATCATTAGGAAGCTGGATAATGATAAGATATCTACAGATAAACAGATATCTACAGAATATGTTAAAATATAAAGCCCATGGGAATCTTGCTTGGGTTTGAGTCCATGATGTCTCATATTCTTTAGTACTCACACACTCTCACTCATCGTCTGTACCGCTTTATCCGGTATACAGGGTCAGGAAGGGACCTGGATCATACAGTATCTTTGGAGACTTGGGGCTTGAGTGGGGTACACCCTGGCCAGGGTGGCAATCCATGGCAGGGCACATCTAATATCTGAATGTCTTTGGATTGTGGGAGGAAAAATGGAAGAAACCCCGGATGTACCCGGAGGAAACCCACCAAGCACAAGAAGAACATGCAAACTCCATGTACACAGACCCTGAGGCAAATTCGAACCCAGACTCTGGAAGTGCGAGGTGACAGTGCTCACCACTAAGCCACTGCGTCGCCTACTTAAGTACTATTTAAAAAAATTTATTATATAGAATAAATATTTCTGAGACTGACTTCTATGGCGGCACCAGTCACAGTGCTTTAAGTCAGTGTGACCCGTTCTACTGTACTGCCAGCGTGTGTTTACACAGATTGCGTGACTCTATGTTTAAATTCTAAGCACTTGTTACGTAGCAGTGGGTGTGGCTGAAACACCTGAGCTGAATGTCTTTCCTTTGTACACATGCGTTTGACCAAATTGTGTACATTAGACACTGTGTATATACTAAGTGAGACAGCGAGACTCTTTATTTAATCCCACTGCTGTATGCTGGTGAAGGCGTCTTGAACAATCTCGCCCGCTACTACCCACATGAGAGGGAAAAACACGCGAGAGAGACTTTTTTTTTTTTTTTTTTTTTAGTCGTGTCCCAGGGGTCCACGTCTGATGCACACTTTCAGCTTCCTGTGCAATAATGTTGCTATTCATAGCAGCCTGTAATTGCTAATGCTAGTGAAGATTACTGTAAGAACCAGCAATTCTGATGACAACTGTACAAGGAGATCGAGAGTGGTAGCGAGATGTTGTGTATTAACAGGTTGAGGGATATGAAAACTGATCTGCACTCCACCCTCTACCACTCTTTTCAACAGGAGTCTTTTCTCTCCTTTCATTCCTTCCCAAGCACACGCTCTTAATCCAGAGCATCGCCAAGAGTTTTCTCCACTGCTTCCTGTAACAACTTTCTCATTGTCCTGATAATCACAGGGTGCCGGTGAACTAAACCAGACTGGCGTATTGTATGGTGGTGTTAGCGCGACAAGGCTGTAATCCGTTCTGACAGCTCACGCTGGTGTAGAGCAATGTCCTGCTTTATTTTGTGCTTTCAGGCCATGTAGGACTCTTAATGGTGGATGTGCATGCTTTCATACCTGGCATCTATAACACCTTTGTTGGATGGAAGCCCATTTGAACTTTTTCATCTAAAACTTCATCCCTGTGCTTCTTGCCTGTGATGAAAGTTTGTGTGGAGCTAGATTTTTCTTTTT
>JAQMYJ010000004.1:20450976-20472459 GCA_030014305.1 Clarias laeviceps
GTGACGTATTATCATGCAGCTCCCGCTGAGCTCCTGTCTAGTGTAAATGCGGGCCGGTTCTCGGTGGTTCCCAGTCCGGCACCTGGCACCAGCACCAGTGTAGTGGAAACAGTGTAGCTAAATGAACAAGTCCAAACATCTATACCTCACAATGTATTAGAAACCCTTCTCAGAAGAGTGCAGGAAACACAAAGGGAGATAAATCCGTGACACAGCTTCCCATCTTTAATGTTTTGTCTGCAGTAGTCAATGGGATCACAGGTGGCTATTTGTACTGCGGTTCCACACTAAAGCTCTGTGGCTGGCTGCTGCAAAGTCGATGTACCGTCTCATCTTGTACAAGGTGCCCATGTTTAGTGATAAATAAACCAGACGTCCTTGCCACAGCCAGGCATGCCAGACTAATTTGGCTCCGTCTATGAGATTTGTTTGGGCAGAAACGCGTGTCATCGTGACTTCTATCATAAGGAATTTGTGTGCAAGATTAAAGGAGCTCGTAACGTGCCAGGTCTCTGACTAAACTCATGCTGGATCTCGATACAGAGCACCTCTCAGCTCCCCTTCCCCCCACCGAGGCCATACAAACAGACGGGTGTAAAGTACAGTGGGGGTAGTATGATTTTTGGAGAGCCCAGGAAATGGTTATAGCACTGCGTAGGAGGTGTAACTAAGCAACAGGAGCACTGACCTCACGACAGAGAGACGCGACAGTCTCGACTTTAGAGACCCAGTAAGAAGCCTGGTGGTTCAGAGGGCTGTTGGGTTGCCCCACAGTGGCGAAAGCCCACGTGAAACTCAGAGTAACCACAGAGTATATATAGTATTATTTCAGAGTGTAAAGACCGCCAAGGAAGGCGTGAGCTCGGAGTGATCGACCCCAAAAGTAACACGTTACGTTTTTAGACTGAAACCATGACTTGGCTGAACACTGGGAATTTTAATGGTGTGAGACTGATGCAAGGCATGCAGCTGATTTCTGATTTTTTTTTTTTTTTTTTTTAAGAAACTATTTTAGACGACAAAGAAACAAACTGACTTGTGTTTCTAATCTGAGCTACATCTAAGAAAGAAAGAAAGAGAGAGTGAAAGGTGAGACGTCTCCAGAGGCCAGGCTAGACAAAGAGCCCATGTAACTAGTGAATAAGAGAGTGTGTGTGTGAGCGAGTGAAGGTTTGCTCTCATGAAGGTAAAGGGCGAAGTCAGGCTCAGGTTGCAGCATCTTTTCCATCGTTGTGTAAAGGTGTAACAGCCGACCTCTGGCTTTTCCCTAAAGCACCAAACGAGCTCATTTCCTTCATCCTTGTGAGATAAATCACACGCGTCAGTGTTATAGATCGATTCGATGCAACTGTACTGATAACGTTTAAAGCTTTTCCCCCTTAAAATAATGTCTCGATTGATAATCATCACATTTCGACTGTTAATCTTGAGCAAGGGGAAACCGAAACTTGTAACCCCCCTACAAAACTGGTGTAAAAAAACACGTAAAACACCCCTCGACATGAAATATCACCTCGTCACCGTGACTTAGTCTTTACAAGTCTTTACGTGACTTCCACTTCCTTCCCTAATTAAATCAGCATGACCGATGGCCGTTCACCTTCGAAACAGTGTTAAATTCCCCTTCTTGACTTTAACTGTAGTTAAAGACTGACCTGACCTTTGAGAAGGATAAAAAAAATAAAAATGCACGTAAAAATTAACCACTCGCACGTTAAAGGAACTCGGCCGGGAGTTACTGCCACGTCCCCTGTACAGTCCTGACCTCGGTCCGAGCGATTTCTGGGTTATTAAAGGAGTTCCTGGGAGGCCAGTGCTTCAGACATGACAAAAACGTTCTACCCTGATCTACCTTATCCAAGCGCTAGTGAAAGTCCCGGTTTGACTCGAACGGCCATTGTGCATCACATATCGCAATTAGTTGGCTACGTTGTTGCTAAAAAAGACAAACTCTATTACTATGGAAAATCCAACCAATGACTGATGATAATAATAATAATAATAATAATAATAATAATAATAATAATAATAACCCAAAAATAATAGTAACACTGTGTCCTGTTTAAACACCCGGTATGAAGTTTCACATTATACACACATCAGCTTGAGCAATACCAAGAACATGAACCTGGAGAACAGAGGGTAAGTGTGTGTGTGTGAGTGAGTGTGAGTGAGTGAGCGTAGGGGGAGCTCTGAAGGACACCAGTGAAGCTCGATATCTCCCAGCACTCCCTGGGCTGGCGGAGAACAGGCGAGACAGTGTCCACCCGACCCACAGGGAGCGAGAGATGAATAGACGGACAGCTCTGAGACGAGAGACCTGGCCTTGTCCAAACACGCGGCATGAAAAACGCCTTTTAATACGAGTGGCTCAGTGGCATGCGCTGTTCACCTCGAGTACCCACCCACACACACACACACACAGTATTCAATCCCTGTCTCTATAGTAGTTTATAAACCCACTGCCACAGGATTAAACCTGAAGCTGAAGATTAATTAAGTTGACAGGTTTTGTCTTCCAGATCAGCGAAAGTGTTTGCGAGTGTATTTCACTCCGAGCCTTTAACTTTGACCCATTTTTATTATCACCATATCAAGAGATGCTGATACACCATGTCACTGTGTGTGTGTGTGTGTGTGTATGTGTGTGTCATGATGTTCTAACATGACCGCACTGATCATCAGTTTTCTACTTTAATATTACGCAACACATTCGAGGAAGCATTAAATGGTCAACGATCGTGTATATGATATGACACGCCGGCTCTGTCGTATGCGAGTGTGTATTTTGTCACGTGTATTTTTACACCGTGTCAGCAGCGTGTGGTTTATTTCAAAGCTACAATTTCACAGAGAAACCAAATACGACTATTCCTCCCTCTCTTCTCTCTCTCTCTCTCTTTAGGGCTTTTCTAAATCCGACTTGAGGTCTACCCCCTATGTTTTAGCATTTTAACATCTGCCACATCTGTGGTCGTCAGGATGGCGTTCTGAAACACATCCTGCTCCAGCGTAGGCAAAAGAATTCCTGCGTGTGACCAGGAAATCGCTCGTTCACCCATATGGTCCTGGAAAAATGGGTTGATGGGCGTCATGATGGTTGAAAAATTAAATGATTACATCGTCATATCATTCTGTGATTCATCCAGGACGGGTCATGATATACAGCTTTACTGATTGAAACTGAATTACTTTCCTTTCTAAAGAAAAACAGAAAGTGATAGCATGCTATACACAATACCACGCTCGCTCATGCATTGTCTATACAGATTCATCCTGTATTCAGGGCCTGAGCCAATCACCACTCGCATGCTCATTCACACACTACGGGCAATTTGGGAATGGCAATAAAATCTAATCTGCATGTCTTTGGACTGTGGGAGGAAACTGGGGTACCCGGAGGAAACCCACCAAGCATGGAAAGAACATAAACACAGCCCCCGAGGCGGGAAATCGAACCCGGACCCTGGAGGTGCGAGGCGACTAAGCCGCCGTGTCGTCACAGGACACCACAGAAATGTATCATTCATATCAATATTGATATTACATCATCGTACAGCCCAGCCCTATTTGGAAACGACTCAAAATACCAGTTCTGAAGAACAGTTTTAGAAAAATGCTGTCTGACAAGACGAGTCTAGATCAACGTAAGCAGTGTTTTTTTTTTTTCTTCTTCACATGTTACTCTTGTGTATTTAGACAAACTTATTAATGGAGCTTGTTTAAAATTAGCTGGCCTTCAAGAGTGATAAAAAAAATAAATAAACCCTTGTGTGTGACGGTCTGAATTTAATACTGAAGCTAAATTTGTTCCGTTTAATAGTGTTGAAATGCAACACTTCAACATCCAGGAAGAACGTGTCCCGTCTCCTCAGGTCCTGTAGTGTCCCGGATCCTCCTGGAAGCCCTTCGAATAATTCCAGGGTGTATCCAGAGGCTCTGGGAAAAGCGACTTGTTTTTCCCGTGCCGTTACGTTACATTAGACTCACAGCTGAGGCATTCGGCAGGTCTTCAGCACTGAGTCATGGGAGAATTTGGCAGCGCGGCACGGAGACGGCGTCCAAACGGGGTGAGACGGATTGGAGACGGCGACATGTTCCAAGCTGGTCTCAGGTCTCCTCGGCAAGCTCACGGTCAGCGCTGAAGAAAAGCTAGACTCATGTTAGGATTTATAGATCCTGGTGACAGTCGGGTATGAACAGGGACTTGAGCTGAGAGATGTCGTTCTGTTTACACTATATATGTGAATTTTCTTTTTTTTTTTCTAACATTAAATCACACTGTGACTTTACGAGGGAGAATTTCACAGCAGTTACATTTACATTAGCTACGTTTACACAGACAACAGGTCTTTAATTGGATTAGATTGTTTACAAGGATGCTAATCTGATAAGATCACATGTGTTTACATGCTCGAAAAAACTTTAATCAGAATAGAACTTTAACCTGCCGGGAGATAATAATAGAAGAAGTATTTTTCTAGGTTAGGCTTCCAGAATCTTTTTTGATATATCTCGCCTTTTGCATTATAATTGCTTACAAGAAATGACTCTTGTCTGTGATTGGATAGACGCTTTACTACGTGTGGAACGTGAGCCAATCGGCGCTCCGTACTCAACCAGAGATCAGGATTGATGGGAGACGTTTGTTCTTATGGAGTTTACTGATCAGGAATGGAAGCATTCGCCATGGAACCTGCCACATCACATAATGTTACCCCTGCCAGGGAGCAAACATGCACAGAAAGAAGATTATTAAAGGGTTCACCGGAGCCGGAGCGTGTCAGGCTGTTCCGATTCTGATTGGGATTTTATTGATTATTAGTGGAATATTAGGGTCCATATGGTTTTTCAAATCCTTGAACCTTTTCACCTCCTGTACTCTGGCAGTTCTCCAGAGTTACACATATAATATAATAAGTTTCATCAACATAATTACTACCTGCTTTAATAATCCATTCATCATTATTAAATAACCTAAACATCTAACCTTAAACATCCCAAACCATTTGCTTATACGATACGATATCACGATACCCAGGAACCAATTCAATTATTATTGTGATTCTGTAAATATCAGGATTTTATCTATTTTTTTTCCCAAAAAATTTGTTGTTATTTTAAGACCTTCTCCTCAAAAAAAGAGCCGTATACCTCAGCTTTATTCAACTTCAACAGCTTCACACCTGGACTGAACATGAGTAATTAGATGTAGTCCGTTCCTTATAACGAGTCTTCTCAACTAAAAAAAAACAAGAGTAGCATTTAAACTATAACAAAGAACTTTTCTTGGTTATTAAATTAAACAGAGTGTACCATCTGAGGGATTATACAGAAATGGCGATGTTTTAAACGTCTCAAATGCCTCCAACGTCTTGAGCACGTGTTGAGCAAATGCGAGCACGTGGCCGCTCACAGCTGGGAGGAGTTTGGAGAAAAAGGATTTTTAATGCGCGCAACTTTTGATGATGTAACACCGTAAAAAGAATCGTTTCTGTTGCACCACTCGGATACTCGTACACTCCAGCGTGATCGGTCAAGCAGGAGAACAACCAATTCTGGTCACTGGCTGACTGACTCATGCATCTCGATTATACATGTAATAAATCATAAAAAATTTTTTATTTTGAAGTCAATGAGGCATTGAATTAGATGAATCGGCACATAAAAGGATTACAATTCATAACCGAATACATTTTTTTTTTCCAGGGTCTCAAAAAGTACTCGGACTCAAACATCGACAGCTCCTATCACTACCGAATCCTAGGACCAGATGATTATTAAAGCAAATGTTTTCTTTTTTTTTTTTTTGTAGGGAAAAACTACTCCAGTGCAGAATGAGGTCTTGGATAGTTTTTAGCTGAGAAAAGAATTTCCAAGTGAGTAAAACGTGGAGGAGTTAGTGGAGAAAACTATGGTTGACCCCCAAGGAGAATGTTGGCGTTTGGGAATTTATGAGCCGCTTTGTAGGACTTGTTAACTGTAACTCTGACTGGTACTGCAAACTCTTACTATAGTCAAATATACACAAGGCAAAAACAAGAAGAAGAAGAAGAGGAGGAGTAGAATCAATGCCCATATGAGAGCATTTTTACAGAATTCTACATCATACAGTCAAGTCGGTTCATGACTTGCTCAGGTAACCCAGTGGTTAAGAGGGGTGTAATAGCGATTTAGGTCGTAATGGTTTAAACGTTGCAAGAAAAGCTATGCCAGATGTGAGGATTCCAGATGCGAGCCACGTGTGTCATGCAAATGTTGGTAGTGTAAAGGAGCTGAAATTCCCAGTGGGAGATGAATGAGGCGAGGGATGGGAAACAACTCCTGGCACTGTTGTGAGGAATTCGGTGTCAACAAATCCCTCAGAATGTGAACGAGAGTGAGAGTGAGAAGGGAAGTGAGGAATAAATGCCTGTGCTAGGACCGTGACCCAAAAACAAAGACCTTATTATCTCCTTTGTGGTCTGATACCAAAACAAAAAAAATCAGTTCTCCTGTGTAAAGTGGCAGATTTATCCTTTCGAACCTGGATAGATTTGTAGGTGTTAAACGCGGATGGATCTTTTCTCCTACTCAATATTCTAGATGCTTCTCCCTCCCTGTGTCTGGGGAAAGCCGCAGCCTTAGGGCTTAACTTTTTTCAGAGTCTAACTCCAAACAGCTGGAATCAGGACTAGTGGTAACATGAAGGCTGTAATTAGTTTGTGCCTTGTAATTTATCCCTGTTATAATTTAGAGGCGCATTAACTAGGATTTGTGAATAATAAGGCTCTAGTGGTTAAATGGGTGCAACTAAATAAGATTCTAATTATTATTTATTTTTCCTCTCATTGAGCCTACACATGGACACTAAGCTCCGCCCACAAAACTTATGTTGCGTTCGCATTAGTAAAGACGCTCAACTTCTGCGAAGAACAACTTATAACATATAAATACAGAGCGATTTAAAGGTGCAAGAGATATTTTGGTCTGAGAGAACTTATTTGGACGACTGACGTCTAGTCAAGAATGTGTGTGTGTGTGTTTGGATAGTCCACTGGTTTTATAGACGCACTTCTTTATGGCCCAGCAGAGCTTTCTAAACATGCGCTGGAATGAAGAACAAGAGAAAATATGAACAAACAAAATAAGAAGAATCATTAAATAATATTTTAACTAATATTTAAACTACATGCACACAGACCCAAGTCGCGAATTGAACCCAGAACCTGAAGGCACCATGCCGCCACAGTTCCGTTTAGATTTACAGCAGTACTTCATCATACAATTTCGAATTTTTGCATTAAGAACTGAAATTTCGCAATACTGATCATTTTAGACATAGAAACTAAACAAAAACGAATGCTGCCTAAGTTGTATGTACATCCGGGAGCTGTTTAGAACTTGTTTGCGTCATTGGAAAAGCAAGTGAGTTTTAAAAAAACAAATGTTACAGGGACCCAAGAAAGTAATATATATAAGACATCTTTGAAAGGATACTCAATGGGGACGTGTCCAAAAGTGTGTAGAATAAGAACTGAGCCAATCTAAACATAAACACACTGTTCAGACCGGAGTTCCTAAACTGGTATTTTCAGCCAAGTATTGAACTTGTTCTAAAACAGTGGCAAACTGTTATTGGTATCTTTGCTATACATTTTCTTAGCACTTATGAGAAATTAAAATGTTGCCTATTACACCTTTAAAAATGTGCATGGGTCATTCTACAAAAAAATCTCCTAAAACGTATTTCTTTTTTTTTTTTTTTACACCTGGAACTACTTTAATAGCAATAATTTACTTTTAAACTTAACAAATCCATAGAAAGTAGAGTTTAATGTATTTGTATTTTCGCATTTTCCTTTAATACATTTAATAACTGCCATAACTTCCACCTTTGGGTCTGTGTGCATGGAGTTTGCATGTTCTCCCTGTGCTTGGTGGGATTCCTCAGAGAACTCTGGTTTCCTCCGACGGTCCAAAGACATGAATAATTATCATTCCCAATCTGCCCGTGGCGTGTGAATGAGTGTGCGAGTGTGTGTTTATGCCCTGTGATGAATCGGCACCCCGTCCACCGTGTCTTCTTTGGTTTTTTTTTAGTATAGGTCTTCACTGTGTACTGAACTGTATATGGTTGAAGTGAGAATAAAAGCCGATTTGACTTGACAGGGTTACCCCACCTCGTGCCCCACGTCTCCTAGCATAGGCTCCAGGACCACCAGGACCATATATACAGGAAAAAGCTTAAATAGATAGACGATGAGTGAGACTGAGCGATTATAGTGTTTAACTTTATAAGATATTGATGTTATTGTGAATCAGATTTATTTAATGAAAAACAATCTTTAGATTAGATGAAAACAGGAAAGGCTTTGCAAAGACGAGATAGTAGCACCGAACACCTTTTAACTTTTTTTTTTTTTTTACACCTTCACATAAATGTGAATAAATTTATAATCAGCAATATTACTAAAGCAATCTATCCATCTATCTACTTCTAGTATATGGTCCCACTTAGATGCATGATCAAAGTGACAAGGCATTTCTTTGAATTTGCCTTTAAAAAAAAAAAAGAAGCTACATTTAAATATTGATTATTAAAGTAGTAACATGTGATTCAAGATTAAATGAAAGTGCACTATATTTTCCAACAATATATAAAAGTATTGATAGAAATAATGTGTCTACATTATATATAATTCATTATATGAATGTGTCTTTTATGTTAGTTAAAACTATTTTGGCATCTGCAAAACTAAGTGTCAGCACTTTCACCCCTTTTTTTCTTCATATATATAATCAGGGTGCTGAAGGCAGGGATCTCATGCACCGTTTAAAGTTTATTCCCGTGGAGCCAAAGGAGCCAGAAACTCACACACACACACACGCGCGCATGCATATGTACAATCACAGCACTTTTAAGCTGTGTGCATCTTTAAACTCTTACTTACTGTGCTGTACAGGACATTGTCGTTATCTCCAGACTCGGACAGCTCGCTCAGATTCCGGTCCCACCGTAAGAACGGTTCAGTGCTGTCCAGTATTTCCATACCTTTGTGTATTATGATGATTCTTGCTATAATTGAAACCTCTCTAAGTGACTGTATATGTGCGCGTGCGAGATGCTGAGTGAGCGCGAGCCGTGCGCGAGACAATCCAAACTTCCCCACTCTTCCCCTAAACCCTGCTTTGGGCTACACTCTTTAACTCGTTTAATCTAAGATATAACTAATAATCTTCTCCTAGCACTGGTTTAACTTCGAGTGAACAGATAGCACGACTTGGTTTTCTTGTTTCTTCAAGTATATTAACTACGCCTCTCCAGGAATTTCAGGGGCGGAGGAAAAGAAGAGAGAGAGAGAAAAAAAAAAAAACATGGCTGTATTCACACAGAGAATATTAAAACTCACGACTATTTCAACGATTTTATTTCAAAGACATATTTATTAATATTTACACCACAGTCACTCATATTTCAGTTGTAACGTAAACGACTTTTTTAAAGATCCAAACGAATAAACAAACAAACAAGAAAAACTCGCTGACTAAATGGAAAAACCCGCCCCCTTCTTCCAGAACCAATCAGGAAACACTTAAAGAGACCCAAACAAAGGCCAAGCACGAATCACGTAACGCGTTCGGCTAAACAGAAAGGAGAGACAGCCAATCAGAGTGTCGCAAATGCAACCGACGTTTAGAAAACCCAATAAATTGGTAACGCTACTGAAAGTCTTAGCAAACCGAATACAGACAAGAATACATTTCATGAGGAACCTCCTACTATCTGTCCTGCCCTCACACACTCCGTTATGTTTCATCACATCTTAGCTTTGTTATTATTATTATTATTAATAAATAAAAAGACATTTTAGTTGGAAACAGTTGGTTTGTCTTGATAAATGACTGAACAAAAAGTTTGACAAACAAGAACATGTACTGGTGTTTCACAATTTACCAAGTTAGGTGAATTATAAAAACTTATCGTCTGTACCGCTTTTTCCTTATACAGGGTCATGGGGGGCCTGGACTCTATCCTTTCCCAGCAGACTTAAGAGCATGTAGCAAGGTACACCCTGGATGGGTTGCCCATCCATCACATGGTGCACACATATACACACACTCACATGCTCATTCACACACACTATGGGCAACTCCACTTAGTCTAATCTGCATGTTTTTGGACTGTGGGAGAAAATCAGAATACCTGAAATAAACCCACCAAGCACAGGGAGAACATGTGAACTCCATGCACACAGTCCCCGAGGCAGGAATCGAACCCGGACCCTGGAGGTGTAGGGAGACGATGATAACCACAAAGCCACCGGAATTAAAATAACCAGACATCTAAATAAAACATATACACTATATGGCCAAAGTACGGCATTGGTGGCTCAGTGGTGGGTTTCTCGTCTGCCATGCAGGTTCATGTCCCACCCGATGCAGCCACTGGATGCAGCGCTGGTTCCAAGCCCAGATTAAATTTGCATTAGAAAGGACATTCACTGTGGCAAGCCCTCAACAGAAGCAGCCAAAAGACTACCACGATCACCACATGGCCAAAAGTAAGTGAAATCCTAAAGATCACATCCAATGCCATAGGCAGCTTACGGGTTAAGGCTTTGTACTACTGATCAGAGAGTTGCAGGTTCAAACTACTGTTGGACGCTTGAGCAAGGCCCTTAACTCGCAACTGGTCAGATGTATAATATGATAAAAATGGGATCACACTTGTAAAGTGATTTTGTCACTAATTTGTATATTAAGGTACACTATTTGACTAGGCTTCTTACTTGTGGTAATGAAGGAAAATTTGTGAAACCCAATACAGTAAAATGTCCCAAATTACATTAATATTTTGTTTATTTAAAATATTATTTATTTTATTCTGAGAGTCTTTACAACTTGCCATCAACTCCATATTTCTTCATGGGTAAAAAAAACAAAAAAAAAAACAAGCTTACACAATACAGAAAACCATGGTTACAGAAGTCCCCTGATTAAAAAAGTTAAAAAGCTCCTGAAACCAGATATACTGAACTGGTAACAAACAAGAGGATTAGAAAAGATCTTCTTTCATACAGGAAACAAGACAGAAACTGTCTCAATATGTACTGTAAAATAAGAGTTTAGCCATTGTAGGACCACAAGAAGTGTGAACACCAAATCCCTAAAGACATGAGTTTTTTTATTTTTTATTATTACAATACAACACAGAGTATGTCAGTAATAAAAGCAAAAATGTTTTCGACAAAGTCCACTGTAAGGTTTGGTCAAAACTGTAGGCTTGTGGCCAGAGAAGGAAGTGAGACATAATTATAATACCTTTATTCAACTACTGAACAAACAAAAGAACAAATAACAAAAATATCATAATACACTATGTATTGTTAACTGAGCATCCAGAAAAAGCCTTCATTCCCGATCCCGTATTTCACTCAAAAAGACAATGTTATCTGTAGAAAGAGAGAAAAGATCTATTGTAGGTGAAGTACAAAGGCACATTTGAATGACAACATTATTTTCATAAGTCATAAAAGTGCCACGAACAGGATTTTAAAAAAAAACAATGCCTGGTTAGACAAGTAGTGTCTGACCTTTAAAGGTCACATATTAAACAAGTTTGAATAAGACTTAAAGGTCTCCAAAATGTGAGTGTTAATGTATCAGGTGAATAATAACTCAGACTTTGCATTCTGGCTGCTTGATTTTCTTTCTTTCGCTCCTTTTCCAAGCAGAATGTTTCAGTGTCTGTAGCTGTAAATTAACTGCACCCTTTGCCAAAATTGGAGGACAAACGGCTGGGAATGTTTGTTTTCTCATGCTTTTTTGTGTCTCCACGCACACTGGAGACCCACCTGAATATCTAAACATGACTAAAAAGTAATTTTTGCACAATAGGTCCCCTTTAATATTTGGTCAAACTTAGATTTTTTTTTTAAAGCTGACTGTTAATTAAAGATCTGAGGCAAACACAAAGCCTAACCTGCAATGATGGTGGTCGCCTGCCGTCTCACGTTGTTCTTGTCAACATATTCGCCATAGTCCAGCTTCCCCTCAACGAGAACCCGTGACCTGGACGTGTTTGAAATGAATGTTAATCGCAAAAATATGACATTGAAACAAAGATGCTCACATCAGAGGTACTGACTGAAGTAGCCCTCCTCTAACATTTATTCAACCAGTAAAAATAATCCATGTACAATTAATCATATCTAACACGCTGACAAACCATGAACTTGGAACAACATTTCTACACCTTTAATCTCATGAAAAATCCATATAATACAGCTGTGGCCAAAAGTTTAGAAAACGACACAAATATTACAGTAATTTTCACAAAGTCTGCTGCCTAACTGTTTTTAGATCTGATGTTACTATGGTCTAGTGAAGTATAAGTATATTTCATAAGTGTCAAAGGCTTTTATTGACAATTTACATTAAGTTTATGCAAAGAGTCAATATTTAGTGTTAAGACCTCTGCAATTCACCAATCAACTTCTGGACCACATCCTGACTGATGGCCGCCCACTTTTACATAATCAATGCTTGGAGCTTGTCAGAATTTGCGGGTTTTTGTTTGTCCACCTCCCTCTTGAGGATTGACCACAAGTTCTCAATGGGATTAAGGTCTGGGGAGATTCCTGGCCATGGACCCAAAATTTTGATGTTTTGTTCCCTGAGCTACTAAGTTATCACTTTTGCTTTATGGCAAGGTGCTCCATCATGGTGGAAAAGGCGTTGTTCATCTCCAAACTCATTCGTCTTCATTCTTCAACTCATCAAACCATTCTTGGATGGTTAGAAGTTGTTGTTCTTGGAGGTGTTCTTAGGGAAAATTGTGACTTAGCTGAGAAGGGACTCCACACATGAATGCTCTCAGAATGCTTTACTGTTGGGATGATGTCAGTGCTAAGGCGACTTAGGTGAGAATTAATATTTGTGCCATTCTCAAAACTTTTGCCCATGGCTATACAAATATATATGTCAATCATAAACTGTCCTGATTTCCTGTACATCTTTATCCTTATTGACAATGAATAGTACTGGTAAATGATAGAAGTACAACACAAGGTCAGTTCTCAATTTAATTTAAATATATACAATTTGGTCTTGTTACGGTATGTATAATCAGAAACAGTTAATTATTTAAAACCTCAGATGTACGTACCCTTTCTTTACATAGTTGTAGGCTACGTCTCTTAGACCAGGCTTAAACACTGAGATTCTGTGCCACGTCGTCTTCTGGCTGACATCTCCTAAATAAAGTCACACATTTATCACAAAAGATTGGTAGAATTAAATTCTTTACAGTTCCATTACTCAAAACCCTATACATATAAAATGTCTAAATGAATTGCTTTATTATTTACAGGTAGTTTATCATGTCACTACAGCACAGATAGCTCTACCACATGCACTGATAAATAAGGGATACACAGGGCAAAGCTGACCCAGAGCAGCACTGGCCCTGACATGGCGCTGTGTGTGTGTGTGCGTGTGTGTACGGTATGTACATGCATTTTTTCGGAGTTTGTTTTTAGGTTTTTCACTTTCACAGCGTATCGGTTTACTCGCTGCAGCTGGTGTGGAAAGGGTTTCACCAAGCTTGCTTTTCTTTAGCTACACATCTCACAGGCATATGAAACTTACGGGTCTCCTATTTGTTTATTTCTGTTCATCTTGAAAACTAAACTGGTTTAATCAGTTAATAATCAGGCAACTTTTACATCATGTGTATTTACTGTTTATATGTTTACAGAATATCATATAGTGACATTCTTTTTCCTTTGACACCACAATGAGCATTACATTTAGAGTTGGAAATCACCAGGGATATCACTATACGTTGAGTGCTGATTCAAATTATATTGCGATTCTGTATCATAATTTTATAAATATCCAGATTTTGTAACAATTCTAGCTAATTATTTGCCCCTATACACAGGATGCTGTGCTGCCTGCCAGTGTGTGAACAGTTTAGAGAGCACCACCTGCAGGATTATACAAGAACTGCAACATATTAATACCTCCAGTGCAAGCAAAGACAAATTAAACATTTATTTTAAGTCAGTTATGGAGTTAGAGTGGCGCTACATGTATAGGCCACACAAAAGAATCAGGATACATAATAGCACTTTTTTTTTTTTTCTAAATAAATTTCTACAAAAGTCAAACACTATTTAGAAATCTCATCATTCTGGTAGTAAAACACCATTTCAGCCACTTTTTTCGGATTTAATTATCATGGATGGATTTCAAGATGGATTTTGTCTGCTAATGTTTTTGCAAAGGATACCTAGAAGTCACATTCAGACAAGCTACATTTGAATAACCAGTTACAGCCTACACTGTAGTTTTTGTTCTCGATCCTGACAGTAGTGTAGTCCGACCACATAGATTTCTCCCTACATCTTATTTCTGTTGCGTCTCCTATCAAATACTCATGTACTAGTCTACTAACTTCTAACACCATCCTGTTTTGATTTATAAAAACCTCTCATTTAGTCTCCAAACGTACAAAACGGTCTGTTCTTAATTTTCTAGGTTAAGGAATCTCTTTTGCTTTTCAGATCTGAGATTCTGACTTGAGATGCAGATCATGGCAAAAACCAAACGACATGGAAAGCTTTAAGAAAGACAGGTAGCTCATCAGAGTGCTCATCCGTTAGGTTTATGATTCGAATTGAAAACCTGATGCACAGAGATATTTTGGACCTGACAGGACGTCTAACAATTGCTGCTTTTAAATCTTTACATATACATAAAACCTTATGTTTTGCAATGCAAAAAACAATCCGTCCATTTGCCATTTTTTGCTTAAGATATTTGAAAAGCTCTGCTTTATTATTATTATTTATGGGTCGAACGATGTTTGGATCGAACAATGTTTTTTTTATTTACACTGAACATATTTGATTCTAGTGACCAGTCAATCCTGCTGGTACCTATAAAAACTCCAGAACAAATATAATGGATATAATAATGACTGGCGCAAACCCCATATGAGAAGAAAATGCATCTAGCGGCCAAGAAAATGCAATACATCAATAAACTGTATCTGCTTTCCAATTTACAGTTCAGAATAAGCAACTGAAGTAATAATAAAAAGATACGGTGATCTATATATTCTGTAAATTCTAACTCTAGTTCAAGCTTCGCTGATACAGTAACAACCTTACAGACATTCTGAATCTTAGCAACCCTAGCAAATCAATGCCTTATTTTTTTAACTAATCTCACTAACCAGTGGTTTTCTTCTATGTATCATGCAACTTCACCATGTGTTAAACTGATCTCCATCCATGATTTTAAAGACCACAGAGTTAACATCGATCTCCTTCCAGTTTTTGATAATGTGTTGAAGTTTTCTTAACTCGGTTCCAGTAATTTCAAAGTTCCTTAGCTATTTTCTTTTAATTTGACCCTGTTTTTTTTTTTTTGTTGAGTCAGACAGTGTACATTACTGTATATACTGCGTGCTGGTACCTGTCTGTGAGATTTCTCCTTCTCCAGAGCGCCACATCTCGTTAGTGGCCATAGAAAATATGGTGACTGGATTTCTACCTTCGACCTGCCTCATAACGGGGTCCTGACCCACACGCCCCAGCAACTGCACCCGGTTAATGGCTGAGAGAGAAAGTGGGAGAGAGAAGGACATTTTTAGGACAATAACTTGTGTTAACCAGGATAAATTAAATAAAAGATCTGAGTGTGTCGGTGACAACCAAAGCAAACCGCTGTTCCAGATTAACTAAAATGCGACAAAAAACATGTGATGGCATAGCAGAGAATTTGCAGAAAGTTAATACACCATGTGGCCAAATGTTTGTGGACAGCTGACTATCACACTCATATCAGCCTGTTGAAGATCCCAATTTAAATTCAGTTTCTCTTTGCTGTTGTAAAACACCCCAGTTTTTTTGGGAGAGACTTTCCACTACACTTTGGAGCATGACTGTGGGGGTTTGTGATCATTGAGATAATTAATGAGCTCAGGCAGTGATGTCGAGCAAGGAGGTCTTTTATCTCCCATCACCATTAACACTACTTAAAAATAGAAACTACACCACATCCAAAGTGTTGTTTCATTATTAGTGCTGTATGTGACAAACTTCACAAGAGTCAAAATTAGTTTTACTTTTATTAAATAAACATAATGTGTATGCGCCTGTACTGGACTGTCAGAATATTTATAATAATGTCCAATACCAGTATATCAGACCAAACGAACACATCATCACCTTCTGTAATTACTGTGAGAAAACATTACTCTTGTTAATTTCCTGTCTGATTTATTTTTGTGTCTTGTTTCAATTTTGTTTCAGGGAGTTACACAACAATTTACATCAATTCAGTGTCAAAATAAAGTTTAAAATGATTATCTTTATGTTAAAAAAAAATGGCTGTTTCGCAGTTCTAGCATCCTCTCACGAATAAACTGTATTTCATTAAAATATGGTAACAGTCATCATGGAAATACAGCCATGGGGGAAAAGTCTGAGACTCACATCTCTCCAAGATGAGACTGGCATCTGTGGATCTGTGCCTGGCAATCTGCCTGAATAACTGTTAATAAATAAAACAATCACAAAGTTAACCATTCATATGATCACACTACAAGAGGCATTCAGGTCAAACCATCTTGAGGTAAAAGGCAGAGAAAACACCTCAGAGTTTGTCTTTACACAATATTTTGTCGCCAGCTAATTGCGATATATGATGTACGAGGGGGGTTCAAGTCAAACTGGGACTTTTGATTGTGCAGAATAATTAAAAACACAGTTAGAAGAGTAAAAACTTCCATCACTTCACTATATAATCCCCTGATACACTAATGCACTTATCACAGTGTTTCACTAGTGCTTCCATACCATCAAGATAGAAAGTTTTCTTTCGCAAAAACAGAACGCCTTCAGTGATCAAACCAGGCGTTTTTTTTTTCTTTTCCATTTGAGTCATTAAATGGGTTCCTGGGAGCGCCAGTGTTTGAGCAGTGATGGGGTGAAGCAGGCAGTTCCACCATAGTGCCACATACTGAGAAAACTTTCTACTCTAATGGTATATAAGCACTAGCGAAATAAGTGTGAGATTATATAGAGAAGTGGTTTCAACTTGGACTCCCTGCCCTGTTTATTTTAGTGTTTTCTTTGCTCTACCACAACCACTTATATTCAAAAGAGGCTTTAAATTGTGTGAAAAATAAAAAAAAATAAATCAGTGTTATCTGGAACAAGGGTTGAGAACCAGTAATATAAAGAAATAAAGGTAGTTTTTACTCTGGATACTCGCACAATCAAAAGTCCCGGTTTGACTTGAACACACCTCATATATCCAAAGACAATCACGAGAGCTCAAAATGTGTACGTACCAGTGCTGATCCACTCCGAAGCATTTTTGTTGACTGATTAATCTATGGAAAAAAAAGACATTGAATTTAGGTTTACTTTAAACAACAAATTATACTCTGTACTAGTGTTAGAGATGTCAATGACTAAATATGCATAAAGATAAGATAACCTACATAAAACTGAAGCCGTGATTTCATCCCTTACGTACAGCCATGGACAAACTTTTTAAGTAAAATATAATGACAAGTTTCAAAGGCTTTCATTGACAATTACATTAAATTTATGCAAAGAGTCAATATTTGCAGTGTTGACCCTTCTTTTTCATGACCTTTGCACTTCGCCCTGGCATGCAGTTGATCAACTTCTGGGCCACATCCTGGCTGATGGCAGCACCTTCTTGCATAATCAATGTTTGGCGTTTGTCAGAATTTGTGGGGTTTTCCTGGGGTTTGACCACAAGTTCTCAATAGGATTGAGGTCTAGGGGTTTCCCTGTCTATGGACCTGAAATTTCAATGTTTTATTTCATTCTCAAAACTTTTGCGAGCTACAGCCGTGGCCGATGTAGGTACAACAGGGGTCACTGGAGATACTGCACTCTTTCACATGCAACTGGCTTTACATTTCTAATATGAAAGGATATACACACACAAACACTTGTGTGTGGCCAATAGTCAAGGAGTAATACGTCACCTACTGGACAAAGGCATCAACCCCAACAGCTTTATGTTTTTTTTCCATCCATGTACAAATAATATGGAGGCTTAAAACTGCAGCCTTAGCACAAGTGTGTTGAGTCGCTGCCAGTGTTCTGGATTTACAGTAAATGATCGATTACTCAGTTTACATTGCAGGTTTCTTATCTCAGTCTGGTTCCACTCACTCCAGTCTGGTTCCACTGCCTTATTAGCACTCTGGGTCTGCTGATGTATTGGTGGTCATAATAATCTGAATTCCTGATTGCTTTAATTTTGTGTGTACTATTTATATCTGAATATATCTGTATGTGTGTGTGGTGTTTGTTTCTGAAACCTTTTTAATACTGAATGAGAAGATGAGCATCCTAGTACAGGGTGACACAGAATAACGGGAATTTTTGAAATGCGTATTGGTAGCCATTAGCAGGTGGTAGCACTGCGGGTTAATATACTTTAGTATTTCTACAAGTTTTAGGTTTCAATTACTATGAATAAAACTTATTTCTTTTATCACTTCTAGTTTTATTGGATTGTAAAAAAGTTCCCGTTTTTTTGTGTCACCTTGTACTTTTCCAGGTTTCGCCCCAGTACACACACTAACACTAAAACTATTTCGATCATTCTCTCTGTTACATGACCGCTCACTCTTAATCATTATTCACGTTTAGTTCTGGAGATCTAACCTATAGACATAAAGTGAATAGAGATCTTTTAACCCATCTGTAAAAATTTGCATGGATGTCCTGGATAATTACATACTTTATTATTATTATAATCATCATCATTATTTATAAATCCGGTTTCAGGTCTTCACAGGATCCATTCTGGATTTGCAAATGTTGATGTTTTGACAATTAATTTTATTAAGTTATCTTTAAAAAAATAAAAATGAATAAAAAAGATATACATCCTTCACTCTAACACTCTTTCCTCTATTCAATCTAAATGCTTCCTGCGTTGTCCTTATTCTGTACTGCAAATACATTCTTCATTTCTTTAAAGCATCATCTCATCCTATTTCTCAGGATATATTTTTAAATATATATCGATTATTCACCACCATGGAGGTGAGATGTTCAATTTGTCTGCTACATAATGCTTGTCCCACTTTCACTCATGCGGTCACTAATCTCTGGTCTAAAAAGCCTTAAGCAGACCTGAACCTGAACACGCTTTATCACTCCTTCCTACTTTTTCTGTTCTTTCCCAGCTTGTATCCCCCTGTTCTCCTTATCTTCATGAATCCACTAAATCTCCTGCTCTTTAAGACACAAGTCAATCTCTCTCTCTCTGTTTTCTCTGTACGAGGTGTAAATACACCTTCACATATAGTATTTTGTACCTGAACCCATCCTCCATAAATGTGCTTTCTACAACACTTGTGCTCAAAAGCTTTACACCTGCCACACCTTGTTTACTTGTTTGTTTTTCTTTATAAACAGCTGTTTCAATATCTCAAATCTGTAATATTTCGGCCTGGTCCTGATCTGCTTGTAGAAGCTTTCCGTAAAGTTTTCCCGCGCCTTATTTATTGGTACGTTTTAGACGTATTTTTGCCACTCATTCATTTCTCATCGCACAGTAAAGTGCTACACTCAGTCTACATTTGTCATTTATTTTTAATTAACGTCCTCTATGAAAGAGAACACAGTGAAATTTAACTTACATGCTCGCTGTTTGGGACGCACGCTGTTTCCGGTCCGCTTGTGAAAAGGTTCCGGGCTGATACATGACCGATCGGATAGTTCCGCCCTAAGATCAGGGCGTCAAACTTACTTTAAACTCCAATATCCACGTTTTTACGGAACCCATCTATGGGGACAATGGGGAGAAAATATGTTGTGGCCACGACTTACTAAAGCGTGGGAACAAGATACAGTAGTATAATACATGACCACAGGTTATTATGTTGTGGCCATGACTTAACCTCATATTGTTTATCCTCTTGTACATGTATTTTGTTTATAACTGTTAGTATAGATGGATCATTACCTTAGCATAACTCCAAAACAACAATCATCCTGTCACATCTGGGACATGAATGATCTTATTAAAACACAATCTTAAGTCATGGACGAAACATAGTATCCATTCCAAGTTCTCGTCTCGTTTCCACGTCTTGGTATGTGGTGGTCACAGCATAGTATCTCATTCTCATGCCACAACATAGTATCCTGTTCCCATGCATTAGTACGTCATGACCCCCCCAATGTCCACAACATAGTATCTCGTGCCTATGCCTTAGTAAATCGTGGCCACGTCATAGTATCTCGTTTCCACACCTTAGTAAGTTGTGGTCACAGAATAGTTTTCCCTCAATGCCACCAAAAGAGCTCCGTAAGTTTTGACAGACCAACAGCACGTTAATTACTTTTTCAAGATGTGCTTGTCTTTTTTTTTTTATCCATCTTAAAGGTGGATTGTGAATGTTTTAACATACTGTACCTAACAGGCCTAAAGAATAAAGCATAACTCCAAAACAACAGTCACATCGTGGACATGATCTCATTATCACACATGATGCTCTTTCCCTTGCCTCTTCAAACTTCTCCCTCACCAATTTTATGTCCAGAATTTACTTCTGCAACTGACACTGACACATTCTTTTTTTTGCCTGCTGCTACCCCTATGCTTGACTGGTGTTCCCTATGCCAGCCAGGCCCGAAAAAGCCTCCTTATTCAACTTGATGGCTTCCCTCATCCAATGGGTCCTTGGATTGCCGCTATAATTGACATTGTAAGTCCAGTCACATGGCTCCATAGACAGAATGAGGAAGTATTTTGCTCTGGCTGTATAAAATCTTTTCACACCATCTCTCATGACAAAATGGACAGACCGAGGCAAAAATTGGTCTGCCAAAGCTATGCAAGAGAAAGCTTCACTGAATGCTGCCAAAGTGCAAAGATTTCAGGTGTATTTGCTGTAGAGGCTGCTGCAGTAGCTCATTCCTCATCAGCAGTGTAAAAGATTGTGCAGCATCATTAGGAGAATGTAGAACAGCAGGTGGGATGCAATGGAGATGGGCAGGCGTAAGTAGTGACAGGCAGAATGAGGAGGAGCAGAAGGTCAATGTAACTGAATTGTTAAAGAGTGGCTTCATGATAACAGGGAAGGGTTGATAAAAGAGAGGTTGCTTATCCTAGTTTGTGTGTGTGCGTGTTAAATAGCAGTGTATATACTGTACAATCTTGAAAAAATAGAATACTGGGAAAATATTTTTTTTTCCATAATTTAATTAAAAAAGTTAAAACCTTCATATATTCTAGATTCATTGCACATAAATTTTAATATTTTAAGCTTTTTTTAGTTACAATTTCTGTAAAGAAACATTACAGTTTACACTTCATAAAAATCAAAAATCCAGTATTTAATTAAAATATATATATATTTACAAACAAAGAAAATATTTTTTTACTTTCTGAATGTCAACATTGTCAGGCAGCAGGTGAGACTTT
>JAQMYJ010000004.1:20562812-20574212 GCA_030014305.1 Clarias laeviceps
TTCACTCCTATTTATAACCTGCAGGTGCGTCTCATCAGATGACGTCACCCGACCGAGGTTATATAAGCCAAAATTTGCCGTGTTTGATACATACATGCTTCACAACCGGCAACATGACAAGATGTTCCCATAGCATCTCGTTCCTGCCTTTTCAGGGAACAGGGTTACAGCAAAGTAACCCGAGATGTTCAATGCACCCACTCAAGTGAAGAGCTCTTTCCACTGGTCCAGGAACTTATAGTTAGCACTGGATAGTACGAGCACTCTGTCACCTGTTTAAAATTCTGTGGGCTGCCCTGGCTAATCATACTGTGCTGTGCTGAACACTTCTGGCAGAATTTCTTTATTTCTGATTCGAGTCTCTGCCAGTGGTTGGGGTAGATTTCCTTCATTGCTGCTAATGATGCGGAGACATTTTCTTCTTTTCCCAGGTCTTCTTAGGTATAGCCCAGGAGTGAGGGGCTTCTCACAGTGAGATGAGGGTTCTCATGCCCAGAGCCTTCCTTCCTTGTTGCAGGAGGGAGTGCAAAACCCTCCCTGTGACTATGAAGGCAGTGAGCTTCTTTAGCTGAAGCTGTTGCTAGGTGATCCTATACAGTTGATCCAGATGAGCTTGTGACGGAATCTGTATATCATATCATATGTCCATTTGTGGAACTCAGTGGCCACCAGACAGCTGGAGAGACGATAATAGGACAAAAAGAACATTGGTTTAGGGTGAAGCCCCAGCACTGGCTAGTTAACACTATTAAGCCCGTGAGCAAGGCCCTTAAACCTATCTGCAACAGAGGCGCTGTATCCTGGCTGACACTGCACTCCGACCCCAGGTCCCTAAATTAGATATGCAAAACAATCATTTTATTGTGCTGTAAGGTATATGTGACAAATAACGGAATTATTATTATTATTATTATTATTATTATTATTATTGTTATTGTTGTTGTTGGTAAGAGGTGCTTCAGCGTGGCCTGAACCCCAGGGTCTATGTCAGATGCTTGCATCCTCAAACAATGTAAAGTGTTGCAATGGGGTGGGCAAGAACACAGACACAGAGACAGCAGAGTGAAGAGTAAGGTGTCAAAATGTGATGTGGTGAATCACAGATTAGCTGGTGCAACGATGCAATCTATGGATCTTTAGTGTTAGCTGTTTGCGGTCCAGGTTGATTAACAGGCTGGGCAGGCTGAGGTTGAAGATGAGAAAACGGAGAAGGAAAGAGTTCCTTTTTTGGGGTTTGTCTAATCGCAGGAGACTGCAACAAGATATCAGAAAGAGTAGATCCATGAATCATGCAAGGTGGCATTAAGGGTCCTTTAACAGGGTCCTGATGAAACCAGGCCGGTGAATAATAATTCATTACCAGTCACCATGAATTGGAAACTTGAAGTTTTAAATTTACAAAACCTTGGGGTTAAGGTGCCCTACCCCTCTAATGAAAGCAGCAGAGCAGTCTGAGGCGCTACTGTAATTACACATCCTAAACTCTCTTCCTTGGTAGAGCTGTGGGCAGGTATATGGAAAGAGGTGCTGGCTGTAGGCCTATTGTTTTATATATAACTGTTATATCAGCTGATAACCTCAATGTACTGACGGACCAATTTATCATATATATATTTCTTCTTTACATATTTCAGGTTTCAGAATGTGAAAATGTGATTATGGTTATGTGGTTAAGCATGAGATGTCTTGCATATGACTTGGCCACCACATTGTGCCTTGTAATCAAAGCTAAATGTGATAATTGAAAACTTGGACTGTGTGACTTTTTTCCAGACATTGTATAAGACTCAGTATCATTTGATGATTATATTCTTTATCAAAAAGAAAAAAAACTGCTGAGGAAGAATGTATCAATGTGTCTCTCTACAGGTTGTGGGATTGTGGTGTTTCAGATGAAGGCTGTGTTGCTCTGATGTCAGCTTTGAGATCAAACCCCTCACACCTTAGAGAATTGGAGCTGTCCGTTAATAATTTCGGAGACTCAGGAGTGAAGTGTATCGCTGCTGTACTGAAGAATCCTGAATGCAAACTGGAGACATTGTGGTAAGATCATCCCTCTGAGAGTCACATGACCTGCTCTTCAGTAAGGCACATTCTCTAATAGTGATACTGAAACAAATTAAAGGTTCTGCAGAAAGACTATTTTCACTGCATGCTGATAATTTGTCACAGAGTCTTTGGGTCAGATGTGTGTTTTGTGAAGCTGCAGATCAAAACATGACTTGATGTTACTGAAATGTGCTCTAGGGTTTAAAAGCAACAGGAAAATGCAAATGAGAAAAAAAAAACATTGTCTTAAAAAAACATAGTCTTGTGTTCATACACATTTTATCATAAATAAAGAATGTCTATAAATAAGCTCGTGACTCATGCAGTAACACAGAGCAGAAGAACAGGAGCAACAGGTTTTCTATGACAGGAGATCACAGTGCATGCTCACTACTGTATGGGTTAATATATGGAAAATGAAGCATTACAGGTTTAATACAACATTTTTGGAAGGCGTCACCAACATTTGTGATAATGCTGATTTCTGACACAGATATGTTGAGAGTGACAAATAGTTGAGAATGGCTTTCTTATTTATATCTCTCTAACTTCACTATACAAACTTACCTCCGGAATGGATTAACTTTGAACAGCCACCCACTGTATAAGATTTAGGATTATCATTTTTAATTACAGTGTTAATAAGAAAAAGCAGGTAATGTAGCTCCAAATAATAAAATAATTGTACAAACACATTTGCTTTAAATGAAGGCTTAAATAATAATAAAAATCTGTTGATGAAGAGTGTGCCATTGTGTCTCTCTACAGGTTGTGGGATTGTGGTGTCTCAGATGAAGGCTGTACTGCTCTGACTTCAGCTCTAAGATCAAACCCATCACACCTGAGAGACCTGAGTTTATCAAATAATAATGTAGGAGATTCAGGAATTAAGTGTTTCTCTGCTGTACTGGAGAATCCTAATTTTAAACTGGAGACACTGAGGTAAGATCACATCATCAGTAAGAAAGTCATGTGACCTCTTGCTCAGTAAGGCACGTTCTCTAATACAGTTACCAGATCTGCATCATAAAAATCAGCAATTTATAGGCTTGTATTATTTCACATTTTGTCATAAACTGGAAGAATTTAAATGTCAGTGCCAAGCAGTGGTATTTTGAGGAACATTTAGAGATCAAGACATCAAACTGTATTACCTGGTAGCTGAAGAGTGGAACTCCTCCTAAATCATTCATGGGAATTTGGCCAAACCTTTCCAGACTATTTATTAGGAAGTTAATTCACTTTTGGACTTTTGGTTTCTTGGAAGATTTTTTTTTTACTTACAATTTACAAGAGTTTAAAAACTGCAAGTTTGTGGAAGATCTTAAATAATTTTGCAGTGACCGGGTGCAAGATCTATTTACTCATAAACCAATGAACCGTGAGAGCAGAAACGTCGCACTCCACTTTTGCACTAGGCTATTACCGATCAAACCAAACAGAAATGCAAAAATGGCTAATATGTAGTGAAATGTTTGCTTCAGTTCATTTGGAATGTTTTAGATTCATAGCCTTTAGTGTGTTGGGACCCTCTTAGGGGTGTGCCAATTAGCCTAATCTGAGTGTCATTGGATTGTAGTAGGAAACTGGGTTACTCTGAGGAAACGCATTAAGCATGGGAGAACATTCAAGCTCCATTCACATGGGCCCAAAGCTGGAATTGAATCGTGACCTGGAGGTGCAAGGCAACAATGCTAACCACTAAGCCACAATGTCACCCCTGCAGAACCTGATGAATCCAATTTGATGACAATTTTTACTCTCCATTAGATTTATAATTTAGGAATATCTATTTAGGTGGCACAGTGGTGTACTGGTTAGCACCGTTGCCTTGCACCACCAACATCTGGGTTCAATTCCTGCCCCTGTGTGAATGGAGTTTGTGCATCAAAAACATGCAGATTAGGCTAATTGGCTTTTCAAAATTACCTGCAGTGTGTGTGTATGTGTGTGCCCTGCAATGGATTGGCACCCAGTCCAGGGTGTACCCCTGCCTTGTGCCCTAAGTCCCCTGGGATAGGCGTCATGCTCCCCCCATGACCCTGAATACTAAATAAAGCAGTATAGATGGTGTGAGTGACTGAGAGTGAGAATATTTATTTAATAATAAACTATGTGGAAGTAAGCTGGTTTAAACAAGACATAAATATTCATTCTTTTTAAATGTAATGATTTCTACTTTGCATCATACCTTTATATTTTTTTAGTCATACAGCAATATACAGTACTTTACATATATACACATCAAGACTCAGTATGATAATTTTTAAAGACATTAATTGGAATAAGCGGCGGCACGGTGGTGTAGTGGTTAGCACTGTCACCTTGCACCTCCAGGGTCCGGGTTCGATTCCCGGCCAGGCGCGATTCCCGGCTCTGTGTGCATGGAGTTTGCATGTTCTGCCCGTGCTTGGTGGGTTTCCTCCAGGTACTCCGGTTTCCTCCCACATTCCAAAAACATGTAGATTAGGCTGATTGGCGTTCCCAAATTACCCGGGGTGTGTGAGTGTGTGTATGTGTGTGTGCCCTAAGCCTCCTGGGATAGGCTCCAGGTCCTCGCAAACCTGAATACAGAATAAAGTGGTATAGACGATGAGTGAGTGAGTAATTGGAATAAACAGGTGTCATTCCAAATAAAAAACTATATTTTACAAATCAGGTTAATGTCAGTCTTAAATGAATGATGACTATTGTGTGTAATCGCTGTGGCGACCCCTGAAAGGGAATAGCCAAAATAGCCAAAAGACAAAGAAGATTGTGTCTCTCTCCAGGTTGTATAAGTGTGGTGTCTCAGATGAAGGCTGTGCTGCTCTGACTTCAGCTCTGAGATCAAACCCCTCACACCTGAGAGAACTGATTCTGTCTCAGAATAATGTAGGAGACTCAGGAGTGAAGAGTCTTTGTGCTGTACTGGAGAATCCTCACTGTAAACTGGAGAAACTGTGGTAAGACCATATTTTTAAATATTAATGATATACATTCTAGTCTTTAAAAGTACATGAACCAACATCTACTTCTCCAAAAACTAATTAGACTCTGACCATGTTCTATAAAATAGACACAAAGTCTGGTTACACAGAACATGATCTTCACAAGAGTATGAATGCTGGATGAAAAAATTTAAACTGATTTTGTTGAGATGTATAAAGGAAAACTGAAAAAGTTAGTGAAACATTTTAAAGGACCTGGGCCCGGTTTCCCGATAACGCACACTCTTAGCGCTCTAAGAAGACTCTTAAGATATATCTTACATAAGTTGTTTACTTTTCTAAGTTTGTTCTCCGAACTGTCCCTTAGAAGTCTTCTTAAGTCGATGCCGCTTACGTCTGACGTTACAAAGCGCCGTCTACAGTGAAGGTACTGAATTAGCTGACATCGATTGTTCAGGAATCAATTTTTCACTCTTTTTGCATGACAGCGTTAAGAAAGACGGCACTTTCTATGCAAATTAAACATTGCACAAAATTATTCCAATAACATTTATTTCGACATGGGTTAACTCATCAATAGCAGGCCATAATAGACAAATATATAAATGAAATCACCAAACTGTCACTAATATTTTCATGTAACCTGTAGTGACGGCGAAACAAACTGGGTATACAATCATAGTTGAATGACAAACAGCTGACAACACTCTTCACCAGCTTCAGAAACAATGTGAAGCATGTCAGTGGTTGGGGTTGCATAGAGCACTTATGGAATGAATACGATGAGATGACCGAGTAGAGGTTTTAAGCATTACAATCACTCCGAAAAATGAATGGATGCGGGGTTTGAAACTCCCAAGTTTATTTTCTCATTTATCTAAATCAAATTTCATCATAAAATAAAACGTGTCAAAAGAAAAGTTCATCCAGTTATGGATGATGGCTAATGATCAATGAAACATTTTAAACAAAAAGCAGCAATCAGCTGGACATCAGGACGTAGAGCGTAAGTACGATGTGTTGGCCTGGCAAACGCAGGTCTGAGCAGGTCAAGAAGCTCCATAATCTGTTGCCTTGGATAGCTTTTTTAAAATAGCCACCCTAGGAAAATTTGAAAACGGCAAATGAAAGTTTGAAAGTTTTGCCTAAAGATAAAATTTACATGAACTACGCGGCTCGGCGGACGTCACCGTCTTCCGTTTAGCACAACAACACGCTCTATCGCTGCCATATCTGTTGCTTTCTGGACACCACCATGATTACTCATTTATACGATCTTAGTCACTTAGAGCCAAATTGTTTGCCACAATGTACAATATTAAAAGTGATTGCCAATTTTAATGCATTAGTCACATTATGAAATAGGCTAATTAAAAGTCACTCTATTAGTTCTTATATAAAATAAAATAAAATTCTTAAACAGGCCTACAGTTTATTCCATCATTAATACGACTTTAATAACGTGCCATAATGTGCTTACATACACCGCTGATTTATGCAGACTGCTGCTCAGTGGCGGCGACTAGCGTCTTGAACTGAAACTACACTAAGAGTGAGTTAAGGTTGGTCCAGATCACCCTTACGAACGTGTGACTTACCTAAGAGATACTTAGCGTACGAACGTTTCGGGAATAGCGCCATAACGTTAAGAGAGAGGTTAAGGTACAACTTATGAACTACTTAGCGATAAGAAGCTTTCGGGAAACTGAGTCCACAATACATTAAAAACTGTTTACAACCAGAAGAGATTCAGTGCTGTTGCTTGTCTGCTTTAGAGTGCTTCAGATTGTTTGAGTGGTTTGTGTGTGTGTGTGTATTATTGTTTCTCTCTATAGGTTGGAGCGTTGTGGTGTCTCAGATGAAGGCTGTGCTGCTCTGACTTCAGCTCTGAAATCGAACCCCTCACACCTGAGAGAACTGCATCTGTCAGGAAATGATATAAGAGACTCAGGAAAGAAGCAGCTCTCCGCTTTTAAGAAAGATGACCATTACAAACTACAGACTGTGTGGTAAGCAATAACTATCTATTAGTTGTTGGGGGAAAAAAATACATACATACGTACATACATGCATACATACACACTGTAACAGGTTCGACCCTTTGTGCATGGGTGGCACCACAGACACACGGACACGAAGCAAGGTCTTACGGGAAAAAGTATCATTTTAATAAGAAAAAATGGAGAAGGAAGGGGTTAAAATGAGGGAGGATGGAAAGAAAGGGATGAAAAAGATGACAGTGCCCACCTGGCATGCAGGCACATGGCCTGCTAGTCCCTACAACAGGTTGAGGAGCACTCTGTGGCAATACATACAGTACACACATACATACATACATACATTTTTATTTGAAAAATTTTTTTTTTTGAACAATACAACAATAAAGTTCATGCTCCATTATAACACAGATGATACTAAACTAATTATAAATAGGAGATGATGTTTCCCTTAAAGGGGAGATGATTACATGCTGTTGATCATGAAGTGCCACAGTCCAGTTTATGCCTAATTTTTTTTTTTCTTTTATATTCAGGCTGTCATGAACATTTTCGTGTGTTCCTGTGTTTCCATGTTGGGGAATTGAGAACATGCTTATAGAGAAATGAGAAGTGTATGTACATCATGCATATTGAATGATAGACTGCATGGACACAGACAAGTGGAGTAACACAAGTCATCAAAACTGCCAGTTCTGTTATGAAATATATGAAAGATCAGAATTCTTGGAACCAGGGGCAAATCTACTATCAGATCTCATTAGGAGAAGGTAACATGTACTGTGTCTTGCTACCAATACCTTGCTATTTATAATAATTATTATTTTATTATTTGTACATATTCAAAACATAATTTGATTAACACCAGTATTAGAACTAATGATAAGTAAATCCATTCCAAATAAGTTGTGTATTTCTGGGAACCATTAAATGTGGGGGAAAAACACACTGCATATGTATAAAATACTTGTAAAATGGTGTATATATATATATATATTTTTTTTTTGTTTGTTTAAACCGTTGTTGTTCCACTATACATGTCTTGATCTGCTGGTTTTCTCACCCAGTTCTTCCTGCTTTTGCTGTCTCTCTCTCCTCTCACTCTTCATTCATTGTAAAAAAAAAGTTTACTAAATTTTTAGAGAAATTTGCTGGCCAACAAATTATTTCACATTGCTGTTTAGTTGTGTACCTAGTTCAAAATCTTAAGTTGACTCAACTTGTAATTCAAATATATAAATTAGCTCAAGTACTATTGATTGTGGGCTCAATTAATCATATTTCTCTATGGTTGACTTAGACTTTTCATCTACTCAAAAAGTTAAGTTGTTTCCCATTGATGTAGTTTGTTGAAGTGATTGTTTTTTTCTATAAAAACAGATTACCCCAATAATATTCAGACAAAAAAAAAATTATTCCAAAACTAGTCAAAGTTAAAACAGTGATCTAGCATAAAATAGGAGAATACACATTTTATTTTGCTTAAAGCTCAATAAAATACCTGGAGACCACCAGATGATTATCAGTATCTCATTGATTCTTTTAGATAACATCATAACCATTTTTAAAAACTAGAAAAGATTTGACTTTTGAAGAATAATTTTCCCAATGTGTCAGGAAGAAAAAAAAAAGTCCAATAATAATCGTTTGGATGGCTTCATAGGTGTACGTCCAGTCCTTTTGAAATTTAATGTTAAGAGCACAGACCTGACCAAACATCACTCCTAAAGTTCCTGCATTGATATATTTCTAGTTATGGAAAAAAAAAAAAAAAAAAAAAAAATAAATATATATATATAGGGCTATATACCACTAGAGAGTATAAAACACTGTTTCTGGAATTCCAATGATGTTTCAAAGCAACGTAGTGTTTCATATTCAAAAGGGTTTTATATTTTCAAGGGTTTTACTTTATCATTCTCAGATGTATCTACAGTACATGTTTTGGAGTGATGTTTTTAATTAACCGGGTATTTACTGAATTCAGTTTTCATACAGATAAGTTAACCGATTTACAGTAACACTCATAGATGAGCATTATCGACTCTGAAGCCAAACTAACACGGACATTTTTATATCCCTTATCTTACTGAGTACTGAAGCGCCACTACTTCAGGGTTTCCACTTTAGGGTTTCTTGAACTTGCGGCCGTGTGTGCTGGAGGGAGCAGGACACTGTTGCTGGGCAAAAGTCAGGCAAAGTGGGGGAAAAGATAGATACCGTTACAAATGTTTAGCTCCTTAGCTCCTGCACAGCGTACCTTACGTTAGCTAAGCTCACCTTAGTAATATCAGGGTGCGCCAGTATAACAATCAGTGGAAACACACTGGCCTCACGTACATAATGCTAACTGTCTAAAATACAGGTACACTGTGCAGGAGCTAAGGAGCTAAACATTTATAACGGTATCTATCTTTTCCCCCACTTTTGAAATGGAAGCCCTTGGTGTAGATTCATGCCACGAGTCATGCATTGTGTCAGCCATTCACACACATGCATTGTGTTCTGTTGTTGGTACACACTTTCACTTTTCATCTCCCCTTTGATCAAAATGCTCCCGATATGAGCCGACATGAGCAGCTTTGTTTCAGTCAGAATCTTCATCTATCATAAAGAGAGGCGACATATACTTGCTGATTAAACACTGCATTGTTTTAAGTGAAAGCTTTAATTATTAATAATTAAATAATTATTAAAAGGTGGACATAAACAGCTAAAATCAAGATGATTATTATTCTTTAGATTATTATTATCTGACTTTTGGGTCCTACCTGACTCCCCCCCCCTCCTGGGGTGACCTCGTCTGTGGCTTGCTGCGCCACGAGCATCGCTTACCCCCTGGGTGCCCTGTGGGCTGCTACACTGAGGTGCAAGCATGGCGACACCTATCTGCATGGGCTCTCCCATGTCTTCCAGCTCTTGTTCGTCAGGCTCAAAATCAGGGACGGGATATGGAGTCTCAGGCTCTGTCTCCATGAGCGGAGGTGAGGCTCCGCGCCTATAGCCGGGGGAGCGACCGGTTTGGCGCTTGGAGCGGCGTTTATGGGGTGGAGGAGATGGTTCCCGCCTGGAGCTGCTGGAACATCCGGCCTGACGCTCACGAAGGCGGTTATCCACCCGGATAGCTAGCCTATAAAATTCCTCCAGATCCTGTGGAGGATCACGTAAGGCTAGCTCATCCTTTAGCTGCTCGGAGAGCCCTTGAGTATACGCAGCCATAAGGGCTGCGTCATTCCACCATGAGCTGGCGGCCCGGGTATGAAACTCGACTGTGTAGTCAGCTACCGATCGCCCCTCTTGACGAATGGAAAGAAGGGGCAACACTACACTACTCGCCGCATGTGGATGGTAAAAAGTGGCCCTAAGTGCATCAACGAAGGCACTTAGGGTGACGTGTTCAGAGAGAAGGTGCTGCCATACTGCAGTAGCCCACTCTAGTGCTCTGCCTGTGAGCAGAGACACCATAAATGCAACCTTCGACCGTTCAGATGGAAATTGGGAATGCTTGTGATACGCACAGGAAGACCTTCCCGTTTGGAGATGGCGTGGGATTATTAATTAAGGGAACTTAAAAGGAAACAAATGAAAACTAATAACAAAAAATAAACAGAGCTCCGCTGTCTACATAAGAACAGACGGGGCTCTGAAAAACAAAACAAAAACTATATCCTCTCGGGGCGTTCGCCCTTACCAAGGATTTATGGTGGAGAGAGGAGTTGTGTTTTTTATGTAAACTTTGTACTTCACCAAAGAGCGCACGCTACACGGCTGCGTGACGCTCTCTCTCTCTCTCTTGCCGGCGTCTTAAGGAGGCAGAGGCTGGGGCTTTGCTTCTGTCTTTCTTTTCTTTCAGTGCGCTTGTCTTTCTTTTCTGTGTCTGTCTTTCTCTTTGGCCCTGATACCTTACCGGTGCTACCTAATATTCGCACGAAGTGCGGAGGTATCAGGAACCTTATGTAGACGTGCTGCCAGGTGCGGCTTGTTCAGGCCGATTGCCTGACGGCGGCGTTGCCTGGCAACCGTGTGTATAAATGGCCGCGCCTTTGCCTGTTCAGAACTCCGCATGGTAGCAGCCTGTGGATCTGCCCGTTCTGAACAGTTTAAGCGCGGCTCTGCACTTCGCACGAGCCGCATCGTTACACAGGGCTCTTTGGGTCACTGAAATGAATCTCAGACACCTGTGATAATTAGTTTTCCAGATGAGCTCAATTAAAGGAAAAGTACAGTACTGAAGAAGGTTGTTCCACATTATTAAGCAGGCCACAGGTTTCAAGCAATATGGGAAAGAAAAAGGATTTCTCTGCTGCCGAAAAGCGTCAAATAGTGCAATGCCTTGGACAAGGTATAAAAACATTAGATATTTCACGAAAACTTAAGCGTGATCATCATACTGTGAAGACATTTGTGGCTGATTCAGAGCACAG
>JAQMYJ010000004.1:20887084-20899801 GCA_030014305.1 Clarias laeviceps
TTGAAGTTGCTTGAGGGTCTTGGGTAGGGGCCAATGACGCACAACTTCTAGCTTCTGCGGGTCCATGGCCACACCCTAGGGCGAGATGACAAAACCCAGGAATGTGGTGGCGCGCTCGTGAAAAGCGCACTTCTCCAACTTACAGTACAGTTGGTGAGCGAGCAATCTCTTTAAGACCGCCCTGACATGCTGGATATGTTCATCAACTGTGCGGGAGTAAATGAGGATGTCACCCAGGTAAACGAATGCCCAATGGCCTAGCATGTCCCGGAGGACATCGTTGATAGGCTGCGGGGGCATTGCAAAGTCCAAACGGGATGACAAGGCTCTCGTAGTGTACTGTAGGGGTAATGAAAGCCGTCTTCCACTCATCACCCTCAGTGATGCGCACCAAGTTGTAAGCGCTCCGGAGGTCCAACTTTGTGAACATGGTGGCACCAGAGAGGGCATCCAGGGCTCAGTTGGTAAGAGGCAGTGGGTGCCGCTTTTTGATGGTGATGTTGTTGAGCCCCCGATAGTCGACTCAACCTCCCCCGATAGTTCGCCGCCTCTCTTTTTCACGAAGAAAAACCCCACGGTGGCAGGTGAGGAGGAGGGCCGGATGGTGCCGTGGTGGAGAGCGTTGGTTACATATTCCTCCATCGCCTGTGTCTCTGTAGATGACAATGAATAGAGGTGACCTCGGGGCGGCATAGTACCTGGCTGAAGGTCGATGGCTAGGTCGTAAGGCCGGTGAGGAGGAAGGTGGGTAGCTCGTTTTTTGCAAAAGACCTCAGCCAGGTTCCGCTAGGCAGCAGGGATGGCGTTGATGTCGACGTCGGGGGCCTCGGACTCCCTAGAGCACGTCCCAGCCGAAGCCCGCAGGCATAGTTCGGTACAGGTTGCGCCCCACTGTAGAACTCGGTTTTGCGTCCAAGAGATGAGGGGATCATGTTGAATCAGCCAGGGGTATCCAAGAATGATGGGAGGTGATCAGATGGAGGTGAGATTTGTTCTTGATGTTGGTCGAGGGTAAGGGTGATGGGTTGAGTCTGGGTGGTGATAGGGCTAGATGAAAGGGGCCAACTGTCTACGGATGTAATTCGAACAGGCTGGGATAACGCCTCGATGTTCACCCCCAGTTCTTTGGCATAAGTAGAGTCAATGAAGTTGCCTGCGGCACCGGAGTCGATGAACGCAGTACTCCTGACCCGTTTGTGGCCAAACTGGAGTCTTACTTGGACCATGAGACGGAAAATGTTGGTCGTGGTGGTGGAGAGTTGGAGGTGACTGGTGTCTGGGCGTTTCCCGGCCGGAGAGGGCCGATGGCTCTGTGATGCGCTGCCGACCCACAATAGGCACAGAGCCCCTCCCTAAATCGCCGTTCCCGTTCTGCAGCGGTCAAGGAGTGGCGTCCTAGTTGCATTGGTTCCCCGGCTCCGGTGTTATCCACAGCAGGGGGTGTAGATCCAACGTGTCCGGGGGTGATGGGGGTGAAGGAGGTCGATGGTCGAGGTGTTGTGTAGAAGGAAGTGGATGCTGGCGGCAGGGTTCTGGGGGCTGGCTTTGGGCGAGAGAGGAGGCACTGATCGATCCAGAGGGCGATTTGTATTCGTCCCTCCAATTCAATTCAATTCAATTCAATTTTATTTGTATAGCGCTTTTAACAATTGACATTGTCCCAAAGCAGCTTAACACAATCAAAAGAATTATTTAAGTTTGTATGGAATTTGAATGTGTATGAATCAAAATGTGTGGCGGGGAGCTCTCGCCCAGCTAGGTCATCCTTAATCCTAGAAGCCAGTCCCTCGAAATAGGATGTCCGGAGCGCTGCATCTCCCCAGGAGGTCTGCACGTGCTCAGCTGATCACACCACCCTCTGGCGGTGTAATGGCTCACGGACAATCCACCCTGCCGCAGATGGTACAACTTCGTGTCGGTCGCAGGGTGTTCAAAGGTGAGTTTTAACTGACGGGTGAACTCATTGTAAGAATGAGCGGTGTCTGAATCCGAACGAAGGACTGCTGTGGCCCACTTAGCTGCCTGCCCTGATAGCAGCGAGACGAGGAGAGCAATGCGCAATTGATCGGTGGAGTATTTGGTGGCATTAAACTCAAACACCAGATCTAGCTTGTCGATTAGCTTGGCGTGCCGGTTCACCACATCATAGAGGTGTGAGTGATCCGCTGGGTTTATCGCTCGAGGCTCAGTCATTCTGTAATGAACTAACCCGGGTTGACCAGAAGACCTAGCGATTAGCAGTTAGTCCTTTGTAGCGTGGATGGTAAACCAAAACGCGGAAGCAAGCGAGTAGGCAGGATAACCATGCGAGTTGTTTTAAGGACTCTCTCAGAAGGAGAGCAAGGGAAAAACACAAATTTATTTCGCGTCCTATTAAACACACACTCGAATCAGAAAGCAAACCCAAGAAAAGTGAGTACTCACAAAATGGCTGACGAACAGTCTGAACTGACATGGGCGAACTCAATGACTGAGCGATGTGATGCGCCATCTTGTCTCCTTTTATGCTTCCTGTGTTGTGACCGTACTACTTCCGGGTCCTAGTGCCGGTCGCGGAGCGAGTGTGTATGACAATTATGTTCATATCTATATAGGAATGGCATAAACAAACTGCATCAGTCAGGATCAGAGGTGGAAAGGAATTTAAATTACATTTCAAATCAAATCAAGTTCAAACCAAATTTAAATTTTATTTGTCACGTACACAGTCATACACAGTACGATATGCAGTGAAATGACCTTAAAAAAATTAAAATAAAAACTTATACGTAAGGAATAAATATGAATAAAAAGAAATACTAAAGAAAAATAAATTTAACTAGTAAAATAAACTGTACAAATAAGGGCATAATAAAAATATCACAAAATATAGAAATATAGAAGAAAAAAAGTATATATATAAAATTTAAAAGTGACAGTGGTTGTGCAAATATGCATGAAAAGTGACTTATTAAAGTGTCTTGTGCAATGGTCCAGATATATAAATATGTAGTGCAAGTGTGTATGAATGTGTACATGATTGTCCATGATTGTCCAGTCAATGTAGGGAGTTTAAAAGATGTTATTAGTCCTGTATGGTGGTGTGATGATTGAGAGACCTTATCGCCTGCGGGAAGAAGATCCTCCTCAGTCTCTCTGTGTTGGCCTTCAGGAAGTGGAATCGCTTCCCAGACCGCAACAGAGAGAACAGTCCATTGCTGGGATGGCTGAGGTCCTTCATGATCTTCCTGGCCTTGGTCCAGCACCGCTTGCTGTAGATTGAGGGCAGGTCAGGGAGCGGGTGATGCGCTCAGCTGATCACACCACCCTCTGTAGAGCACGTCTGTCCTGCATGGTGCTGTTTCCAAACCAGGTCGTGATATTTCCCATCAGGATGCTCTCTATGGTGCAGGAGTAGAAATTCCTGAGCAACCTGGAGGGCAGTCTGAAGTCTTTCAAGCGTCTAAGGTGGTAGAGATGCTGCCAGGCTTTTTTCACCATGGTGTTAATGTGACAGGACCATGACAGGTCCTGCGTGATGTGAACACCGAGGTATCTGAAGCTATCCACTCTCTCCACTCCTGTTGATGACAGGGGTCTGGTAGTTCCTCTTCTGCTTTGTGCTAAAGTCCACTATCAGCTCCTTTGTCTTGCTGACGTTCAGGAGGAGATTGGTCCTCTGGCACTATTTCTCCAGATTTCCAATCTTTTCTAGGTAGGCCGTCTCATTGTTGTTCATGATCAGGCCCACCGCTACGGTGTCGTCAGCAAACTCGATAACGGTGGTATAGTTGGTAAAGGCCACGCAGTCGTATGTGTACAAAGAGTATAGCAGGGGGCTCAGAACACAACCCTGGGGGGTTCCAGAGCTGAAAGTGAGGAAGGCTGAGACATATCCGCCCATCCTTACTGCCTGTGGTCTGCCAGATAGAAAATTGGAGATCCACTGACACATAGATGAGCTGAGTCCCAGGTGGTCCAGCTTTTATTTTTTTCCAGGAATTATGGTATTAAATGCTAAGCTGTAGTCGTCAAAGAGCATTTTAACATAATTCCCCTTCCGAGTGTCCAGGTGAGTGAGTGATGTAGAGTGGTTTCTGGCGGTATGCGAACTGTAATGGGTCCAGTGTGTCAGGTAGTGAAGAAATGATTAAGTCTCTGACCAGCCGTTCAAAGCACTTCATCACTACTGACGGCTACAGATCGATAGTCATTGAGGGAAGCAGGATGGGGTTTCTTTGGAACAGGAACAATGATGGTCTCTGTAAAGCATGTGGGAATCACCGACTGGGATAAGGAGAGGTTGAATATCTCTGTGAACAAATATGCTAGCTGGTCTGCGCAGGCTCTGAGAACTCGACCTGAGATGCCGTCTGGTCCTTCTCTTTTCCTGGGGTTCACTCTCCTGAAGACTCTCCTCACATCATGCTCGGAGATGATGAATGCATTTCCAGTGCTGGCATTGTCTTCCTGTCTGCTGCATTAGCATCGCTAGCATCTTTAGCTGCAGCCTCGAAGCGACCATAGAATGTGTTCAGCTCATCTGCCAGAGTCACGTCTGCGTTCGTCAGACCGGATGTTGGTGCTTTATATTCCGTTATTGTTCTTAGTACCTGCCACAGGCTCCTAGAGTCACTCTGTTGGAGCTGTGACTCTAGTTTTCTCCCATAGCGTTGCTTCGCCAATTTCTGGATGTTATATGACTCGGTACAAGTACGAGTTTATGTCCCCCGATGCAAGTCCCGTGTTATAGGCAAGATCTCAGAGCGTCATGAATGGTTTTATCCACCCACGGCTTCTGATTCCAACTGGAACTTCCTGTTTGAGCCTTTGTTTGTATTTTTGCATGAGGAAGATAGCGGCATGGTCAGATTTTCCAAACGGAGGACGAGATTGTGCCTTGTAGCCATCCTTGACTGTCATGTAGCAATGATTCATGAGTTTCCTTTCTCCCCTGTTGGGGTAGGTGATGTGCTGATGAAAGTGTCCCGGTGTTGTGTATGATGCTGTGTGAGTGCCTCAAGGCAGTGACCATGTCTGCTTGTGTTGGAATATTAATGGCACTGATTATGACTGATGTAAATTCCAGAGAAAGGTAAAAAGGACAACATTTGATGGTCAATAGTTCCAGGTTGGGTGTGCAGGAGCGTGTAAGAAGAACAACGCTTGTGCTGTTGCACCAGCAGTTTAAACATACCATTAAACACACGCCGCCTCCCCTTGACTTCCCAGAGTCGCGTGTCCTGTCCATGCGGTGAACCGAGAGGAACTCGGCCGGCTGGATGGCCTGGCATGTCTCGGTGAAGCAGAGGAGATTCCGAGCAGGATGCTAGGCAGAGGTGTGGGGTGTCCACGGGCTCTCAGCCTGTTCTTGACGCCGGCTAGTTTCCCTCGGGGCCGCCGATTCGCATTGCATCCTTTGTTCTCCCTCAAGATCTCACTCGGCCAGTTTGGATCCAAAGTTAAAAATGGCGCCATCTTGAACTCACTTTCCAGTGGGTGTTGGCTTCCGCCAGGGCCTGTCCATGAAAATCACAAACAGGCGCAGAACTGGTGGAAGTAAATACCCAATGGAAAGTGAGTTCAAAATGGCGCCGGTGAGGTTGGCTGCCGCCACGACAGCCATGGACGAGAGGGTATCCAGTTTGGTGGGCAAAGGATTGCATCGCTGCTTTTTGCAGATGATGTGGTCCTGATATCATCAACAATCTGTGACCTGTAGCGTTTGCTGGATAGGTTTGCAGCTGAGTGTGAAATGGCAGGGATGAGGATCAGCACCTCGAAATCTGTGGCCATGGTTCTCAGCAGGAAACCGATGGATTGTCTACTCCAGGTAAGGAGCGAGTCATTACCCCAAGTAAAGGAGTTTAGGTATCTCGGGGTCTTATTTACGAGTTATGGAACATTGGAACGTGAGGTTGGCCGGAGAATGTGAGCAGCGGGTGTGGCAACTGCAATACTGTTGTGACAAAAAAAAAAAGAGTTAATTAACAAAGGAAAGCTTGTTAAATAGGTTTTATGTAAAGTAGGATAAAGGGTGGTTTGCATAAACTGAGTTGCCTTGACGAAGACAAATAAGCATGGTTTTGCACCAAACAGAAAAAGGCTTGCTATTTTGACACAGAAACAACCACAACAGTTTATTTCGAAATAAGTATTTCCTTAAGAATTACAACTAGCCACAATGTTTTTAACATCTCTCTTCTATTTTTTAATCTACCTATGGAACCTATGGTCAGAGATAGAGGTTAACTGGCTTCTAAAGGTGGAGCCAGCCTCCTATGCGACATGGTGGCTTAGTGGTTAGCACTGTTGCTTTGCACATCCAGGGTCTGGATTAAATTTTTTGCCATGGGCCCTGTACCTGTAGTGTGTGAATGAGTGTGTTTGTGTGTGTATTTGTATGTGTGTCCTGAGATGGACTGGCACCCATCTAGGGTGTACCCCAACTCATGCTCTAAGTAAGCTGGGATAGGCTCCAGGCCCCCCTCAATACAAGATAAAGCGGTATAGATGATGAGCAGGTAGGTTAAAAAATGTGAGGAAATATGTACAAATCATAATTACAAGATTGTCCATGATGAGCAGTAGGAGGTCAATGGTGGCAAGGAAATTTCCCTGAGAAGGCAATAGAAAGAAACCTTTAGAGGAACCAGACTCAACAGGCAACCCATCCTAATTAGGGTGATATCTGATAGCAGAGATTGATCTGCAGTCATACTGCACATACTGGAGTCCACTTTCATTATTGGAGGCTCAGGTACAAAACTATTTGTGGGAAATTCAGTCCTGAACTGTTTAGCAACTGCAGTCGCACGCCATCTGAAAACAGCTGTCTGCATCAGTCCAAGACCATCTTCATGGTAAGGTTCATGTCCTTTTTTAAGACTCTGGTAAGTATATTGTTATTTCTGTAGAGCCATTGGAACTCTGCAACTAGTGGAGAAGTGGGGATTTCTTTAATAGCTGAAAACAGCATAAAAACTAGACTTATTGACTTTAAATATATCTGACTAACAATTTAGCAATAAAATCCCTGACATTGCATCATACTTTAAAGCATCCATTTGCATGCAAATTACTAACTAAGAATATGAAATATACCTTATGTTGATGAAAAGAAAATAATTCTATATACCTAATGCACAGACACAACAGCATGACTCAACATTGCTAACTCAAATAAAAAAAAAATGTGACTACACCTTATGAAAACCAAACCATGCACCTTAAGTAAAATCAAAGTGTTTACTGAAACAAGCTCAAAAACAAGATCGATGAACTCAGGGTCAGGGTAAAGTTCCAGAGAGACATTCGGAAATGCAATCTCCTCTGCTTCATTGAGACATGGCTGAACCCAGTGTTGCCAGCCTATGCCATCCAGCCGGCTGAGTTCTTCTCAGTCCTGACAGAACATTGGAAGCGAGGAAATCAAAGGGAGGCAGAGTGTGTTTAATGGTGAACAACAGCTGGTGCAATAGTGTGAGCATAATTCCTCTCACATGCTCCTGCATACCCAACCTAAAACTACTGACCATCAAATGTTGTTCTTTACACCTTCCTACATCGGTCATAATCAGCGCCGTTTATATCCCACCTCAGGCAGACATGTTCACTGCCTTATACGAGCTGCATGAGGCACTCACACATCACCGGGATGCTGAGCTTATTGTGGCGGGAGACTTTAACAGCGCCAACCACAAACATGCAGCACCAAACCTTTATCAGCAAATCACCTGGCCCATCAGGGGCGAAAATACATTGAACCATTGCTACACCACAATTAAGGATGGCTACAAGGCACAATCTTGCCCTCCGTTTGGAAAAATCCAATCATGCTGTCTTCCTCATGCAAAAATATAAAGCTTAAACAGGAACCCCCGGTTCAAAGGGAAGTCACCCACTGGACGGACCAATTGGTGGCCACTCTACGTACTCGATGATGCAGACTTGGACATATTCTGGCGCAGCACTGATGACATCAGCATGTTTATGGAAACAATTTTGGGATTTGTTGGGAAACTAGTGGATGATACCCTACAAAAACAAATGGCTATCAGAACGTTTCACAACCAGAAGCCATGGGTGGATAAAACCATCCATGACCATCTTGCACCGCTAAATTAGAACAAGGGACTTGCATCAGGTGACATAGACCCATACAAGGCTGCGCCATACAACGTTCAGAAAGTGGTGAAGGAGGTGAAGCAGCGCTATGGGGGAAACTAAAGTCACAGCTCAAACAGAGTGACTCTAGCCTGTGGCAGGCACTAAGGACAATAACGGACTATAAAGCACCAACTTTTAGCATCTGGCACGGCAAACATGGACATGTTTCTGGCAGACGAGAGGAAGACCTTCTATGTTCACTTCGAGGCTGCAGCTAACAATGCTAGTGATGCTAACCCTATGGTTATTTATATATTATTTAAATAATTACACAAATGGCATTTTTCATTTTATCTATGGATCTACTGACAAGTAATGAATTTACCAGTTTGCGGTAAACACACTGCCTGAAAAATAGATGTTATCATTTATCGATTATCCAGAAAAATATATCTGGGAAATACATCTGCAAGGCTCTGTGGTTCATATTTTAAGAATCTATCTGAATTTTTTACAGCAATGTAACAAAGAAAAGCTTGTAAAATAGAGTTTATGTAAAGTAGGATAAAAAGGCAAAGAGTAATTTGCATAAGCTGAGTGCCTGGAGAAAAACAAATAAGCTGGTTTTAGCACCAAATGTAAAAGGCTTGTTGTTTTATCACAGAAACAACCTTGATGGTTTTATTAACAGATTTTATTTATAAGTCAAATCATCATTCCTGAGTGCCCTCAATACACAGTTGTATGCAGCCTCAGGCAATGGCATGAGGCTCACATATTTCAACTGAAGTGAAATAATATTCATATAGTCAGGTTTAAATTAACATTTATTTACTGCTACATAAGAGGGGATATTGGAACAGTCAGTGTTGAACAGATCAACAATATGATAAGATAGATTGACATTCAAATGCATTTACAGACTGCAGCAAAGTTACACATCAGCTGAAGGATTAAACGAGTGTGTGTGGGCAGTGACAGTATTATTCAAAGAGGGAAATACATGTTAGTATTTACAGTGACATTACAATATTTGTATTGAGTTTAATCATGTATCACTTTTTTATATTGATAAGACACTCAAAGACTAATAACCATGATTAAGAGAGAATTGCATGCAAAAGAAGCAGAAAGACAGAGATTCACAATCATACATACACACTATATATGTATGTGCGCACATAAAATATTGCAAAAAACTTATTCTGCAAGTGTTTTGCAAGACACTAACACAAAAAAATCTGAACTAAGTCTAATCAAACTAATCTCTCTCTCTTTCTCTCTCTCACGCATGCTGTAGGATTATGGGTAATCCTCTCCCATGCTCAGTCTCAGTGTACGTATGCCATTCGTATAGTTAATGCAGGTTAATTTGTTTTATTTTGGGTTGTGGAACAAGTATCTGAGTTTTGATTATTTCTTATGGGTCAATTCACTTTGATCTGTGAGTGCTGGCATTATATGATACATGCTATTTATGTACAATTTGAATATACAGTATATATTGTGAAATGACCATATTTGTCAAGCCACGAAAGCACCCTTTCTCTCTCTCTCTCTCTCTCTTTAAATAATTCTACATTGTTTTATGTATAATTAAAGTCAATGAAAATATTACAATTTTCTCTGTCCTGTGTGTAATAAATTTTACTGTCTTCAGGGCTTCATGGTGAAGGTGGGCCTGATGGGAGGGCCCTTGTAATTCTGGAATATAATAAGAATGATATGGATCAAGAAAGGAAGGAGCCCAATGAGACCGCTTATGTGTAGCTTTTGGAGAACATTTGATTTGGTTGCTGGGTAATGTCAAATGTCAGTTGTACCAAATGGAATAAATACAATCACTTGTATCTGTTGTTTCAGTTCAACACTACGGTGCTAAAATATACAGAACCTGAGCCATGAAAGGTAAGGGGTATGGTTAGTGTTAAACAAAATTGCTATTCATGCGGAATGGGGGCATTGTGTGAGAACACGCATAACAAATGACAGCGTTTTCAAAATCTCACTCCAAGATTTTCTGAAAAGTTATCAGCCCTGGTTTATATGTGGTTCTTAAATCCCAAGGGCCATCATTAGCAGTTTTAGGTGATAAAAACCAATTAAAATTAGAGGGGATCATAATAGAGAGTCAGGATCACTGGTAACTCAGGATCGGAAGAGAGTGAGAGCAGAGACTATTATGTGTGCTCTTGTACTAGAAAGTTTGATGCAAATATACATTGTGCACAAGCAGGGACTTCAGCAGGATTATATATAATAGCATAACTGAAAGAAATGACCAAAATCACTCGGCTCCCTGGGATGTACAGAGACTGTGAGCCAGGCCCTCTCATCCAACACCAGTGCCTGACCTCACTAATGCACTTCTGGAAGAATGTTAAAACAATTCACATAAACACACTCCTAAACCTTGTGGCAAGCCTTCACAGAGTTGAATTTGTTATAGCTGCAAAGGGCCAACATCATAAACACTATGGATTAAGAATTGGATGTTAATCAAGTTCATATGCATGTGAAGGCAGGAGAGCGAATACTTTTTTCAATATAGTGTGTATGTGCGTGTGTGTGCGTGTGTGAGCAACATGCTCTTTATAAACACTTAATTAAATCCAGGACTAAGTGTCTGATAAGCAAGAAGTCTTGTATGAGTTCAGCTCCAGTATGCAGTATAATCTGTCATGCCATCAATGAGCTTCCTATGACATACACAGGCCCACCTGCTTCTTCAACATTTTAACATTTTGCTTTGCATAAGAAAAGCAGTTCATCTGCATAATGTACTTGGTAAATTAAATGCATATCTTTTCCAATCTTTTTTATGTTAAACAAGTTTAACATAAAAAAGCTTTACACACTTTACTTTGCACAACAAAAACATTTTTCCTGTGTAATGTGCTTGATGTTCATGATCACCTGGGTATTTGCACACTTAGGACATTTGCAATTCTATTCCCTAGATTCATCTGTAAATGTATACCTGTGCAAAAGTTTTGAGGCTGCTCCTTTCTTTATAATGAATTAAATTAATGGATGAGGGAACAAATGTTTCACTCTGACAGACTGCAAAATGTCTAAAGATTCTACTTAAAATCAATTGTTTAAGGATATTAGCAGCATCTCCTCTCCCATCTGTACCAACCACACAGCATTCAGCATCACCAGTATATAAATCACTGGCCTGATCATCTGTGATCATCTGCCCCAGTTTCTCACAGGTTCATGCCTTAGGTTAGAGGATTTTTATGCTTGAATGATTCATAGGTCACTGTGCGACTTCAAACCCCTCCCAAAAAAAAAAAACCATTTCTCTGAAACTACTCACATGGATAATGCCTATGGTTAATAATAATAATAAAAAAAATAATAGATTCTGTTAAAGACCGCAGCAGTTTGGGCAGGATCATTGTAAATAAATCAAGAAAAACTAGTAAGAAACAGCAGGAAAGATTTCCTCAGACATGGATAATAATAAGTAGGGTTCTACAGTAGGGTTAACTAGAGCACAGCAAACAGAGGTACAGCGAGTGAGTAAACATGCCTTTTGAATATTAAATGAGCTTACAATTTGGTTCTTTTAGGCAAATTGACTCATGCAAACTTCTGTGAACCTTTCCCTACTTTGCATAAAAACTTGAGTACACCAAATCAGAGTTTGGGTGGAAGTGTGTATATAGGTTAGTCTCTAAGAGATGGCTGCTGTAGCACAGCCAGGATTTCTCAAATTCCTAACATAATAAACAAAACAAAAAAATCAAATACCATCAAACAAAAAATTATGCTATGCAAACTTATTTAAACTTGAACCTTCTTTGTATTTTAAGAAAGTTTGTATAAATGTTTCACACCACAGTCATTATTTTTCTTGGAGATGATTCAAAGTGCTAATAGATAGGATATGCCACAGATTATAATGATGCGCTCGTGTCTTTAGTCAGCTCTTCAAATGATGATGTTGATGATGTATTTGAATGTCTTCTAAATACGAGTAAGCTTGAGTCGAATGCCTGAAAAAAAAAAAAAAATTTCCCTGATCACAAAACAGCTCACAAAGCTAATGCCTTTTAAGGGTTAAGGAAAAACAAAACAAAATATGTTAATTAACAACACAAATTCCAATAACCCTGAGAAAGATCTCCAGCAAATAATTGTATAAATGTTTCACAAAAGGATAATTGTAATTAAATCAAGAAAAACTGGTGAGAAAAACCTACTCGGTGGTAGGTGTTTCGCCTGCCATGTGGAAGACCCGGGTTCAATACCCAGCCAGCGCCGAAACCCCAGCTGCTGCATGTAGTGCCAGTCCCAAGCCCGGATAAAATGGGAGAGTTGCATCAGGAAGGGCATCCAATCGAAAATCTGTGCTAAGCTACTATGTGCGGACCAGATGGTCCGCTGTGGTGACACCTTGCCGGGAGCAGTTGAGAGAGAAATAGAGGGTATAAAACGTCAAAAAGTTGGATTGTTTTGATTGATTGCTCAAAGATCAAATAGGTCAAGGGTCATAATTAATAAATACAAGTCTAGGTCAAAGGTCACCGTTGTTGTGTTATCTTTCGGCTGCTCCCGACAAGGGGTCGCCACAGCGGAATACCCAGTCCGCACTACAACTTGGCACAGGTTTTATGC
>JAQMYJ010000004.1:21390188-21403312 GCA_030014305.1 Clarias laeviceps
AGTTCTAGAACAACATATGCTCCCATCCAGACGTCGTCTCTTTCAGGGAAGACCTTGCATTTTCCAACATGACAATGTCAGACCACATACTGCATTAATTACAACATCATGGCTGCGTAGGAGAAGGAACCGGTTACTTAAATGGCCAGCCTGCAGTCCAGGTCTTTCACCCATAGAAAACATTTGGAGGATCATAAAGAGGAAGACAACAAGAATGGGACAACATTTCTATTCCTAAACTTGAGCAACTTGTCTCCTCAATCCCCAGACATTTGCAGACTGTTATAAAAAGAAGAGGGGATTCCACACAGTGGTAAACATGGCCAACATGTGTTGATGCCATGAAATTTAAAATCAACTTATTTTCCCCTTAAAATTCTGTATAAAATGTTGAAATTTGAAACTTCCACATCATTGCATTATGTTTTTATCCACAATTTGTACAGTGTCCCAACTTTTTTGGAATCGGGTTTGTATTTTTAAGTATCCTGTCTAGATCTATGCTGGGCATTCAAGTCAAAGCAGGACTTTCAATTGTGCAGAATAACAGTTATGAGAGTAAACACTCCCATTATTTCTCTATATAATCCCCTTGTACAGTAATGCACTCATCCTGGCGTTTCACTAGTGTTTGGTTACCACCAAGGTAGAAAGTTTTCTCAGTACATCAGAGCCATGATCAGACTGCCTGGTTCACGTCTGAAATGCTGGTCTCCCAGGAATTCCTTTAATGGCCCAAACATGTGGAAATGGCCAAGTTAGGACTGAATGGTGAATGTGACAACAACTCCAAGCTGAGTTCCTGTAATGTGCAAGTGGTTTTGATGAATGATTGTGTCGAAGTTCTCACAGACAGATACATCTCATCCACAACAAGAACCAGGTGTTCCATGTGCTGAATATTCCTGGGAAAGACTGCATTGGGCTCTGAGCCACCTCGGGATCATCATTTACAGACCTTTGGCCTTTTTAAAAACTTTTCAAGTGTTTCACTACAGCTACGAGTCTCATCATCATAAGGTGCTACAAGTCTTCAATAAATGTTAATTGGATTTTACCAGAAATTTCATCACAAGTCCTGGTTTGACTTGAACACCCCTTCTATTAAAAATAATTAATCCTGTGTTGTCAGTGTGATTACTCACAACCATCTAGTGCCAGAACATATAATATGTTTGCAAATGCTTTCATGTTCAAGCTGCTCATCTCTCTCTGCTAAATGAGGAAACCATTTGTTATTGTCAAAACAGATGATCTGCATAACTCATATTATAATTTTACCAACATTTGTACAAAAAAATTGTATAGAAAATCTGCATTTAAAAATTAAGAGTTTGTATGTAGAAAACGCTGCAAAACTCCTGTAATGTTTTCACGCATATTTTTCTTACTAAAGTTAACAGATTTAACAAGACCTTCATGGCCCTTCTCAATAAAGACATGATCTTTTTGAAGCAAATTAATATAAATATGAAAGGCTTAATGACGATACTTCCACGAGCAAGAGATCTGCCATTCCCGGCTGATTAATATTTCACTTTTATTACCATGTTGTGACCCTATTTGGATCTGAATAACCCAAACAAAAATATGTTATTCCTCATTATGGACTGTGCTTTGTCTATTCTTGTACCTTTTGGGTTTGGTCCACAAAGTTTGTAATGGTGTTAATTTAAAACATGATTCAAATAAGCTTTTATTGATAACCACACGCTAGCACTGTCGCCTTGCACCTCCAGGGTTCCTCGATTCCTAGCCATGCTAGATTCCCGTCTCCGTGTGCATGTTCTCTTCATGCTTCGTGGGTTTCCTCCGGATACTCCAGTTTCCTCCCACAGTCTGAGAACATCCAGATTAGGCTAACTGTCGTTACCAAATTGCCTGTATTGCGTGAAAAAGTGTGCAGGTGTGTCCTCTGAGATGTATTGGCACCCTGTCCAGAGTGAACCTCGCCTTGTGCCCTACGTATCCTGGGATAAGCTGAATACAGGAGAAAGGTACACAGGATAAGTGAGTGAGTGATAACCATGGGACTACCAAGAGCATTGGTATAATAAAGGGCAAAGGCAACATTGTGTATGATACTGTACAGCAGCTGTATGTTTTTTACAGCCTACCTTCAAACTGAAAAAAATTGTTCATCAATTTCCAAATGCTTAAAGGTTCATCTGTACAAACAATACTATGCAAGTATAAACATCACAGGACTTCACAGCCATCATACTACACAAGAACAAGATATGTTTTGTCTCCTAGAGATGAACGTACTTTGGGACAAAACATACAATTTAATCCCAAAACAACAGTAAAGGTCATTGTGAAGACACTGGAGGAAACGGGTACAAACGTATCTATATCGTTTAAATTTACACAATTTACAATTTAAAATTTTATTTAATGCGATGACAAATTAAAATGTTTGGCCTTTATAACCATCATTGCCTGGAGGAAAAAGGGGGAGGATTGCAAGCAGAACACCATCATAACCATGAAGCACAGATGTGGCACCATCATGTGATGGTACTTTGCTGCTGATGCACTTCTCAAAATAGATGGCATCATGAGAAAGGAATATTATATGGGTATACTGAAGCCAGCAAATTAAATATTGGTCGCATTTTTTTTTTTTTTTTTTTTTCAAATAGACAATTTCCACAGATATTCTTTTAAAGTTGTGGCAAATTGGTTTAAGGACAATACAGTTTACTATACTGTAAGTATTATAGTGGGCCTTACCTTAATCCAGTAGAGAATTTTTAGGCAAAACTAAATAAAGTGTGTGTGAGCAAGAAGGCCTACAAACCCTGTCTTAGTTAAACCAGTTCTGTCAGGAGCGATGGGCTAAATTTCATTCCAACCTATTGTAAGAAGCTTGTGGAAGACATCCCGAAACATCTGACCACACAATTTAAAGGGAATGCTACTAAATACTAAGTGTATGGAAACCACTGACCCACTCAGAATGTAAAGAAAAAAATAAAAGCTCAAATAAATCTTTGTGTTGTAAAAAACTGTTTAGAGTTATGATTTTATTTTCATATTTCTTACATGTTTATATTCCAGTTCAATAAATATTTTGTTAATAATAGTTTTATTCTTTTTCTCGTCTCGGAATTTGGATAATACAAATAAAATATATGTTTAACATTTTATATTTTGCACATAGAAGTGAGTTTGCAAGTTCACAATTTTATATTAATATATCCTTCTGTATTTAAAATGATGATTATTAAAAAAAAGATGTAACCTTGTGGCACTGATGGATTCAGTCTGTTCTGATTGTGACTATTCCATGGAAACAGAATGATAGACTTGCAGACATGGTTTAAATTTCTGGCATACTCACCCACTGTTATCATTCCTGTGGTTAACTGTGTTGCTTTGAAAGGGCGCCGTATTCAATTCCCCGCACGCACGACTGAAGCTGGGTGAGCAAACCATAGTGAAAATGTCTGACTATATCCATTTCAACCATCTGTTACTATCACATTGCTCAGTCAAATGTTTGCTGTCAAATATGTTTGCTGGAAAAAAAAAAAAAAAAATATTATATATATATAATAATATAATATTATTATTATTTTTTTTTTCCAGCAAACATATTTGACAGCAAACATTTACAGATTTACATATATATATATATATATAGTGTTGTGGGTTTCAAGTACACTATCATGATTCTACTTAGTAAAAGCCTGACAGGTAGCCTTGTTCACCAGCTTGTCAACACAAATATTCAATCAACCAATTTCATTGCAGCAACTTAATGCATTTAGACATAATCAGAACGATTTGCTGAACTGTTTCAAATTTGCTGAATAGTTTAAACCGAGCATAACAATGGCAAATTGAGTGATTTATGTGGCTTTAAACATTTTAAGATTTTGGTGCCAGAGAGTGTGGTCTGAGTATTTCCAAAACTGCTGACCGGTATTTGCATTCATAACCATCTGTAATGTTAACAGGTTTAAAAAAGAGAAAATATCCAGGTCTCCCGGGTGACAATGCTTCAAATAACATCTTGTGACAAGGAATGTTCAGGAGCATCTCTGAATGCACAAGACCTCAAACCTTGGAGCAGCTGGACTTCAGCAGCAATAGAGCACATCAGTGCTGCTTCTGTCAGCTAAGAACAAAAATAAAGTCATTCACATGGGCTCACCAAAATTGGACAATAGAAGACTGGAAAAGTTACTTATTATGATGATTCTTAATTCCTGCTGGTCAGAATTTGGTCTAATAAACTTGAAAGAATAGATTCATTCTGCTTGTATTATTAATGCAGGCTGGTGGTAGTGGTGCAATGTGGACCCTTAGTAATAATTGAGCATTGTTTAAATGCCACCAGGCTTTTATGATCACAGGAATGCAGCATGTGACAGGAAAGCGGCATGTCGCGAAGCTGAAATCAACTTAACTTTGATATGCCTTCATTTTACTAATTAAGGGAGTTCTGAAAGCCAAAAGGATCTAGCCTAGTACTTGCGCAGTACTAGGCTGGTGAGTGTATGTCAAGCATCATTCCTGCTGTAATAAATCCGGACACAGTGTGGCACATTCCTGAATAAGATTATAGATTACAGTACAAGTCAGATTCTCCCTCTGTTGATTTTATCGGCTGTTGAAATGAAAGAGCGTCACATTCCCGCTTTAAATCTCTCCTCCTGTTGTTCAAGCAAATGATTATTGATTCAAGATATGACAAATTGATCCAGGTTTATCTTGCAAGTAATTATGAGGCCAACTAGGCCATCACTGCTGCTGTTAATATTGCTAGGACTGTTTTACTTGTTGTCAAATATTTATTATCAATATTATAATTTATTATAATAATAGACAAATAATTCAGATCTAAAATAAATCTTATCCCCATCCACATAAATCTCATCCACAGAGGACATATTTCAATTAGAGTTAATGAATTATCTCGAGGGTCAAAATGTTTAGGAATAAAGTTATGAATTAAATCAAAATGAGCTGTATGCTTAACAGATGAGTATTATATTCTAAAACAATGACAAGTTTTCTGTACTTCTGTTATATATTATGCAACTCAAAACTGGAAATTTAAAACATATAGTGGGGCAAAAAAGTATTTATTCAGCCACCAATTGTGCAAATTCTCCCACTTAAAAAGATGAGAGAGGCCGGTAATTTTCATCATAGTTATACCTCAACTATGAGAGACAAAGTAAGAAAAAAAAAATTCTTTAAATTCTTTAAAAATCTTACAATGTGATTTTCTTGATTGTTTTTCTTATTTTGTCTCTCATAGTTGAGGTAAACCTATGATGAGAATTACAGACCTACAGAAAACTTGCACAATTACTGTAGTGGCTGACTAAATATTTTTTTTTGCCCCACTGTATCTGGCAGCTACTGTAACACTGCATGGATATAGCATTGCTATTACTCTTTTATAATAATTTTATGTATTAAACTAAAGGTAACCTATTTGTCTTAAGAAACTGCTTTATTCTGGTCAAGAAGTCATGGATCTTAAAACTGAGTGTACAGTAGGAATTCACCAAACATCCCAGTATATGACATGGTACCATTTACACATTGATGGCCAAAAGTAGTAAGACAACATATGCCATTTATAATAGTTTTCCTTGTAAAGCAGGTGATTTCACTGATTAGTCCTAATCTGTTCTGGCTGAACAGTTAACAAATTAACTGAAAAACTAGTGAAAATCAATGTGCCAATGATATTCAGCCTCTTGCTGGGTCATTTCCACACCTAAAACCAATGGAAAACAATGGTAAAGAAGAAACCAGCAGGAAAAAAAAAAGGTTTTCTGTACATGATCTTCAGAAAACATTCAAGCAGATGATCCCAAAGTACTGCAGATGTCTTTTTGACTCTATGCCCAACCAGATCCAGCAGGGTTCAAAGTAAATATTGATTGTTGTACAGTAATTTCATAAATTTCACCTGTGTTTGAATACTTTTGGCCACTTCTGTATACTCTAGCTGTTTCTTTTTTTTGTTTTTTTATTATTCCTTCAGTCCTAATTGGTAAAGAAATTAATCATAGCTTCAATTATGTTAACAAAGCAGTTTGAAATCATAGGTATAGGTTTTATCCTTTATAATTGAATATTATTTTTTATAGTAGTCAGTTCTGATTCATGTTCTTGTTATTCATTTTTGGTAGAGTTAAATGTCACTGTTGTTTAGCGAGTTCTTATTTAAATGTGCGATTTAAAATGAAGGTTAAGGTTTATTAAGTTAAGCCTTATTTATATACAGACAATAAAGCTGAAGTTTGAAATAATATCTAAAGAAGAAATATAAAGCAATATTTTTTAACACTAAGCGATATCCTTATAATGTCAAAGATGATCAATTTTATGTAACTAGAGAATAATAATAATAATAATAATAATAATAATAATAATAATAATAATTATTATTATTATTATTATTATTATTACAAAAAAGTCCTGGGAATTGTGTATTAATAAAATCCAGCCATCCACAGCATGAACAATAATCATTTTCGCTTTCTATGAAATAAATTAAACAGTCCAAAGCAGAGGATTTTGCCTTAAGCTGTGCTCTGATCTGTGATATTAATGTCACTATGGGGAATTAAGCTGCCGTCAACAGAAAGGGAAATAGAGCTGCCTCCAGGCATAAAACATGCATGGTTTATTTCCTGCTCTTTTAAACTCCAACACCACGACAAAAAGAAGAGAAGTAGCCTTTCTTGAAAATAAATTGTTCCACTATGTGACCATTTAATCCCTCAATCGAATTCCTCCTGTCCTCAGTATTTTCCGAAAAATATATGAAAAGCTTTGAATGTTTGAACTTTTGCAACACTTTTTTTTTTTTTTTTTCTTAAAGACCAATCCAGGAAGAATCCAAATTGTACATAAAGCTTCATTTAATATATTCATACAATGGAGATTTTTGTGCAAACTCCATTATTATAGTCACAGCCATCTTCATTGCTCTGGTTCATTTACCATAAATCTGACTAGGCTAAATCTGCCTGTATAAGAAGTGATGACGTACTTTGTTTTGGCCGCAGGTACTTTGCACTCCATGCAGTTCCTATTATAAAAGAGTGTGTGCGCGTGTGCGTGTGTGTTCAAGCATGCTGCCTGATTAACGACTCCAGATCTCCTCTGTTATAGTTTATGAGCCTGATCAGGTCTAACCAGTGGCAGTTTAAATAGAACCTTAGACCTCGCTCGAGTTCAGTATTGATCTTTGGGACACATTGTGAATCACAGCTGTTACACTCCTCATGTCCGCTCAACATGATTCATCCTGTAAAACTGGATTAATTTCTTGCTGTTAAGATATATGTATGTGGAGCTCTTGCTTTACAGTAGATTTGAAATGCTCAGACATTTTTTGAGTTTGTCAGTTGTTAGATCATAAAATTACATAATTTTTAATTACACGCATAACCCTTATCCTCATACTCCTAGATTGAACATTGAACTACAGTGTGTTCTGGAATCTGCAAACATTCTTAGTATGATCCAAGCATATAGATTTAAATAAGACAACTTGGTTTCAGACTCTTATTTACTCTAAAATGCCTACATAAAGCTATTACCTATTTATATCTGATTAACAACCACAAGAGACAAAATTCTAGCAACTCGAGTGATTTGGCACTTGCTGTGTGAAGGCAGGGTTAAAGTTCACAATTTGCCTAAAAGATACACAAATAAAGTAGCCTTATAAAATGTTGAAATATTTCCCCAATCCCTGAAGTTTTTGTTTGGGTTGCCTGTGTGCACTCAACCATGTTGCAACACAAGGGTTCAATAAAGGAAATGGGATATTTTACAAGACGCCGATGACAGAATCAATAGAAACGATGTATGATGCCATTGTTATGAATGACAGTCCCCACAGACAGGAATATAGAAAACCCGAACGGGCACTTTTATTTACAATGAATAATAACTGTTCAGGATGAAATGTGGGTAAGGAGAGTGAACCGGAGAGTCTTATCTGAAATGGTGCTGGATCTGGTGGACGGATGATCATGAACGGTGGAGACAGTAGCAGAACACGGAGACTGAGAAGACCAGGAGCTGGGGAGATCAGGAGATGAGGCGACCTGGCGTGGGATGATCACTTGGCAAAGGTGAATCATGGAGTCCTTGTCCGTAGGGGAGACCAGACGCTAAGTGAAGGGAAGTGAGGTGTATTTGTATGTGTTCATGATGAGGTTCAGGTGTGTGTGTGATTAGAATTCGGGAGATTGGAAGCGTTGATTGGGGGCGGAGACTGGCGTGTCCATGACAGCCATTTATTATTGCTGCTGCTGTTTTAGTGATGGGTTCATGAGAAGTTTAGAGCTTTTATTATCAGCACATTTCTTCTTAAAATGAATCAGTCCTGTTTAGGTTCCTTTAGAAGATTTTTACAAGGCCAGTCTGTTTCATTTGATCAAGTGATCAATCATTTCTAAAAAGCACTTTTCTATTTATTATTTAAAGAAAATAGAAGTGCTAGGAAAGGATATGATTTAAAATGGCTTTGAAATATGCTGGAAGGATGGAAATTAACAAGTATGTGCTATTAGAATGAGAGGGACAATTAGAAGAATTTAATCATTTGAAATACCAAGAAACTGTGTTGGCTGAACATTCCATCAAGTGAAGGAAGCATGGTTTCTATATCTACCAGTCACAGTAAAGGAGGATAAACACTGCACTTGTAAGTCAGTGACAGAGATGTGGCCTCTGTTTTAGTCTGTTTTAGTAAACTAGGCATGACAAACGGCTGCCAAACAAAAACGTAAAATTAACGTGGAATATTGTAATCCAAATTAAGTGCAAAAACGTTAAATTTACGGAAATTGATATTTAATCTTTTACAGAGAAACACTGTTATTTTACAGAATTTCCCTTAATTATTACAATCAAACACCTTCAATAAAATTACAGCACTAGATGTTTAGCAGAGAAATGCTGTTATTTTACAGATTTTTACTATATTATTATAAACACCTTCAATAAAACTACAGAACTAGATGTTTAGAAGAGAAATGCTGTTATTTTACAGGTTTTTCCTAAAATTATACAATTGAACACATTAATTGAGATGTGACAACAATAAGTTTAGAAGACACATGCCGTTTACAGATTGTTCATAAATTCCTCTGAACACACACATTCAATGAAGTATTATTATTTTTTTAATACAAAATAACCTGAAGAACTCTAATACAGTATAGTAAAGTATGATACCAAAAACAATCAAATATTCACATCCTAAATCCTAAAATATAATATTAAGACTATTGTGTTGTAACTGTGGGACAGTCCCTCACTAGCTTTAACATTAGAAAGATATATAAAACAATTTCATACAAGATTCCCAGTTTTCCAATTAAAGTTGGATTGGAAACTTTACAAATAAAGTATGATGTGGTTTGTTTTAACTTGTATTCTACTGACCCCAGGTGCTCCATGTAGTTGACACTAAATGCCAATAAATCTGCAGCAAAACTGACAGTCCAGTGTATCCAAGAAAGAACAATCCTCTTCCAAATGAATAGTAAACAACTGGATAATTGGTGCATTAGGGTGGGGTGGAAATGAGAGAAGAAAAGAACACATTAAGATATCAGATTAAAAATAAATAAAAGTTATATTTTTCTGTTGCCTTTGATTTCTTGACTAGATCAAAATAGTCAAGAAATCATATTTAGTACTACATATATTAAAAGGGAAATTTAAGAATTTTTCCAACTGGAGCCCTATTTTAAGTCCAATTTTTCACTAAAGGAGAGCAACATCGTTTTCAGTCCAGTATCAAGTTTGAATGTTACAACCAGCAATCAAAGCTATGCAATGTAATCCAACGAGATATGTACTGTATGTAGATCTGTATAAACAGCCTATTTATCAGCCTATTATTAACAGGCTCATAAATGTTATACATGTCTGAAAAAATGGTAAGGATCCCTACTCACAGTAATAGAACAGTGTATGTTTAACTCTATATCTACAGGTATCCTTTCCAAGTTTGACAGATTCTCACAATAATATAGCAGCAGCCAAAACAAGCAGTTAACTTTGATATACAGTACATTGCATATCCATTTTGCCATTGTTGGTTTTAGCATTTCAACTTAATGTTGGCAAGATTTTTGACCCTAGTAAAAAACTGTATCCAAAACGATCCAAGTTCTCATGTTGAAAGATTTCCCTTTTAATCAGAATAAAAGGATTAGAAGTAGTCTTATATTGCACTTTATGCTTACTAGTCATCGACGTATCTCTCTGCTGGATGCTTCTTCTCCCCTGTAAACCCTGTTCCAATGTTTGATCTAAAAATGTAAGCAAGTTTCATATCGTTAGCAGTAATCACAGTTTATAATGTAATGTAAGGTAATATTAATATTACACAGGCAGCTACACATACATCTACGGTCTGGACCAAATTGGTCTGGACAATGTGCCTGGAAAATGTATCACGATAAAATGTTTCATTTCAGTCGATATTGATAATTATTGAAAGCTTTTAATGACCTTTTTTGAACGAAAACCTGGTGAAAAAAAGGTTTCCTTCATTTCTAATGAAACTCTTGTGTTTCTATACATGTAATTTTGGATATCTATTATCACTCCATAAATTATACTGTCAACATTCATACAAAATTCATTTTCACTCATACACAGAGTCAGAAATTCATACTAATACTTAATTGGACTGCCCTTTGCTTGATTACAGCACACATTCATCATTGTATTGTTTTGAAAAGCCTATGCAATGTCACAACATTTATTTCAGTGCAGAGTCACATTAATTTCTCTCCAAGATTTTGGAATCTGTGGTTGCTGATCCATGTGTAAACCATCATGCTCCCTGAACCACTCTTTAACAATTTGAGCCCAATAAATCCTGGCATCGGCATCTTATATGTTCATGCCATCTAGGAAATAAAAAAAAAATCCATTGATGAAAAAACCTGGTCATTCAGTACATTCATATCGTCAGCTGACTTCATTTTTGGGCACATAACTGTCAGGGAATCGGAACGGACACAAATGCAGGTCTCCTTCAAGGTTTTTTATTTGTTGATGGGATGCCTTGATTCAGACAAAAAATAAATAAACTAAAGAACAAAAACACAAACAAACTGAACTATTCTCCTTTGAGCAAAAACACAGGAGCACCAGCGTCAAAAAACAAACAAAACAAAAACCACTCTGAAGAGGGAAAAGGCCTTGACTATGTGACGTGGCTGTAGTTGCTTCGGCAGACAGCAGAGGGCGACGGAGCCGAAGTCCGCTGAACTGCACGGCCACGAAGAAGAGCGAGAGCAGGCTGGCCTCAGGACGGGAAACTGCAGAACAGCACAAAATAAGAAAAAACAGGACCCGGCCTGAATGCCAGAGACAAAAACAAACACGAGACAGAGGGAAAAAATAGGGTGAAAAAAAACCCCGGAGGATACTGACTTGGAGCCAAAATAGGGAACAACATATATCGAGCTGGACAGGACATGAAACGGGCAGATGGCTGGCGACATGGAACAACAATCTGACACAGGACAACAGACAAGAGTGAATAAATAGGGTCAATGATTACAATGAAAACAAGGGGAACAGGTGAGTGAAAGCATCTTGATAGAATAGTAAAGAGGAAGTGGGAGGGATGGTGGTGATGTCACAGAGACACAGGCACATGGCGAGGGATCAAAACAAACGCCATGTGCTTGAATAGACATGTAAACAACACGGAATACAAGGGGGGAGAAAACCAAAAAATGCAAAAAATTTTAGAGATCAGACCAGGGTTTGACAGTAACCCCCCCCCCGCCCCCACTATGGGCGCCAAGGAGGGGCTCACCTCGTCGTCGACGGAGGTCCTCGATCAGTGCCCGATCCAGAACATACCGGGCCGGAATCCAACTCCTCTCCTCTGGACCATAGCCCTCCCAGTCCACTAAGTACTGAAAACCCGACCTCTGCGACGGACTTCCAGTAACCTCCTAACAGTGTATACTGGGGAGCCATTCACTCGATGGGGGGGAGGCGGGGTCGGGGCAGAAGGAACAAGAGTGGAGGAATACACAGGTTTCACCTTAGAAACATGAAATACTGGGTGTACCCGACCAAGCATGGAAGGAAGCTTGAGCCGAATCGCCACTGGGTTCAAGACCTTTGTGATCCGGTACAGGCCAATTAACTTGGGAGCCAACTTGCGGGAGGCTACCCTGAGAAGCAAGTCCTTTGTAGAAAGCCATACTCTTTGACCACAAGCATAGTTAGGGGCAGGAGTCCGGTGGCAATCGGCCACGGCTTTGGTCCGTCTACTAGCCCGGGCCAAGAACTCCTTAGCTAGTTGGTTAGCCTGCTCAGACTGCCCATTGGTCTGGGGATGGAATTCAGATGACAGACTCGTTGAGGCCCCGATATGTCTGCAAAATTCCTTCCAAAACCAAGAGACAAACTGTGGGCCCCTATCGGAGACCACGTCAACCGGAAGACCATGAATCCGGAATACTTGGTCAACCACCACCTGAGCAGTCTCTTTGGCAGAGGGGAGCTTAGGGAGAGGGATGAAGTGTACTGCTTTGGAGAAGCGGTCCACCACTGTGAGAATGACGGTGTTGCCCCTCGACTCGGGGAGTCCAGTGACAAAATCAAGTGCTAGATGTGACCACGGGCGGGCGGGGATGGGTAATGGCTGAAGCAGACCAACGGGAGGCGAAGATGAACTCTTGTTCTGGGTGCAAACAGAGCATGCTGCCACGAACTGCCTGACATCCCTGGTCATGGAGGGCCACCACCAAAATTGCTGACGGATGGAGGCCAGCAATCTCCGAACTCCTGGGTGACAAACTAGTCTGGACCCCACTAGAGTGACCCCACTGGATGACCTTAGAGCGCAGTATCAAGGGGACATACTGCCCGCTGGAACCCCTCTGGGTATGCGGCACTTACACAGGGCATCCTGATCCTCCCTCTCGACATCCCATAAGAGTGCGGCCACCACCATGCCTTTGGGCAGGATGGTGTCAGTAGAGGCCTCCCGCTCGGGGGTCTCAAACAGGTGAGAAAGGGAGTCCGGCTTTGTGTTTTTAGACCCAGGCCTGTAGGAGAGGGTAAAGTTAAAACGGCTAAAGAAAAGG
>JAQMYJ010000004.1:21621065-21631915 GCA_030014305.1 Clarias laeviceps
ACTAACCGGCTCCATCCACAAACTAACCGGCTCCATCCACAAACTAACCGGCTCCATCCACAAACTAACCGGCTCCAGCCACAAACTAACCGGCTCCATCCACAAACTAACCCGCTCCATCCACAAACTAACCGGCTCCATCCACAAACTAACCCGCTCCATCCACAAACAAGCCGGCTCTTTACACCCCCAGCCCGTTTGACCACCATGTGCTCTAGCACCGCCCCTCGTCTCTGTAATTCCCTCCAAGACATCACAGAATTATTATCCTGGTGATGCATGATGTGAATTAGAGAGAAAGAGAAAGCATACCCATGCTACTCTATGTTTACTCAAGATTTTGGTTTTGGATATGCTCTTTTAAAAATATATATATGTTATGCTCTTTAACATCAGAACAAAAGCCTAACTTGAATACATCGCTGGTGTGATGTTTCTGAGCAGAATCTGACTTGCGCACAGTAGTCACACAGTAGTTTATTATGGCAGTGTCACATGTTCTAAAGACAAACAATAGAAATCTCAACTAACTAAGCAACTCCACCAGAGCAACTGTACACAAATAAGAGCTGGATTCCTCTGCTGAATCGGCACAATCCCTGCAACGTTAGTAATGTTAAACCTGAAATAGTACTAGTAGTAGAGATGTGGGAGAAAATTATTAATAATAATGGAATATAAACAGTCTACTGTACACACCCTCGAGGTGAAATGGTTTAGTTCTAAATCTTAACGTTATGTATTGTATGTAACGTTATGTATTGTTTCATTTGGCAATTCGTGCATCGGCACACTGACTACAAATTTGATTTTTTAAAAAATTATTTTTAATTAATATGTTTGCATTTGAGGCGACAACTTTTTGTAGTTTCTTGATGATCCTACAGGGGGTTAGGGTTAAGCTCTAAACTATACACACACTGACTGGCAGCACAGCATACTGTACAGTATAACTGAATTATTTGCCAAGTTTGTTTTGAAAAATAGAAGCTTAATATAAAAGTACAATTTTTTTTTTGTTATATAAATATCCCAATTCAAAGTTAATTTCTTATTAGATCTCATTATAATTCTAAACAAACTTAGCAAATAATTCACTCGTACTCACCAGGACGCTGTGCTGTGAATACTGTGAATAGTTTAGAGTGCACCACCTGTAGCATTTTAGAGGAACTGCACCTTTTTTCGCCTCACATGCCAACATTTAAATTAATACATAATTAAAAAAAAATAAAAAATGTAAAAAAATGGGACGATATGTGAATTGCCCTCAAAAGAATCACGATAGATCACTGAACACATTTTTTTTCTCTCTTCTGTAATATATAATCAGTTTCACCCAAACCTAGCCGAACCTAATATGCTACTCATAATACATGTGTCGCTGTGTTGTGATGGCAGGTCATAGTTCATCCAGGGAGTGGAGTAGAACGTTTTCAGAGCTTTGTGATACATGTACTGTAATAGTCCGGGGTGGCCAACCCTGTGAGTTCCTCGAGAGCTGCAGCTCTGAACGTTTCCAAATTCTCCCTTCACTCCTCCCTGATGATTATCTGGATCACGAGGAGCTGGGCTGGTCACTCCTGGACCAGAGTCACAGGACTTTGGGAATAATGTGCGGTTCATGCTGGAAGGGTTGGGCCGAGCATGACACTAAATCTGCAAATTGTGGGTGCTGTGTATAAAAGGGTGACGTCACATCACATCATACAGACGGTTAACGCCAAGGCTGCAAAGCTGACGCCCATCTCTGGCTCCCGAGAGATTGCAACCCCAGCTGCATGCGTACAACATTTGGTGTTTGAAGGAAATATACCCCCTCAAAAAAAAATAAATAAATAAAAAAAAGATGTGAGGGACTACTAACTTAAACATCAAAAGCAGAATATCAAACTTCAGCTTATTCATCTTACTTGTTGATGGTATGATGAGATGTCATACCATCAAGATTAAGTCTGTGTTCCACTCAAGACTCATTGTATTCAGTATGGAAAATATCAGTGTGCCAACTCACTTTGATATCCAAGACCCTGATGAAGTAGGATCGCGCAGGGTTGTCCTTCACCAGACAGGCCACGCCGCAGCATCTCTTCGCCCAGGACGAGTTTCCATCGGCTGCGTACACCTGCACCACGCCGGCAGTCATAGCCTACGGAGACACGGCAAAGAAAAAGTGGCGAACATTAATTCAGAACCTGCAGCGAGATTCTGTTTTCTGGGTGTCAAGACACAAAAACTATGTACGTCGTTCAAATCAAAGCGGGACTTTTGATTGTCCAGTACATTTATGAGAGTGAAAAACCTCCCTTTATTTCTCTATATAATCCTCTGCTATTCTAATGCACTTTTCCCAGCCTGTCTGATTCACGTCTGAAACACTGGCCTCCCAGGAGCTCCTTTAATAGTCCAAACATGTGGAAATGGCTTGGAGCGAGGTCAGGACTGTACGGCAATGACTCCTAGCTGAAGTTCTTGTAACGTGCAAGTGTTGTTGGTGAACGATTGTGTGTACTGTACGGTTGACACAGACCGATGTGTCTCTTCCGCAAGTTGGTGACAAGTTAAAGTAATTTTTAAGGATCAGGTGTTTCATTCGCAGAACAACGACCGCAGTAGGTTCACTGCCACCTCAGCCGGGATCATCATTCAGGGGGACGTCCAGCCCTCTTTAAAGCATTTGAATCATTCAAATGTTCTACTGCAACTGAGTCACATGACTGTATTGTGCTTCCGTAAATGTCATTCGCTTTTACACCTTTATTCACCAGAAACTTTAGCAGAAGTCCCGGTTTGACTTACGCAAGTGACTCTTGTTAAAAAAAATTAAAAATAATAAAAAAATCTAGATGAGGGTGATTTCTGCGAAAGTACTTGCTCGGTCATTTTCTCCATGTTAATTCCTTCTCAGTAGAGATGAGGAAAAAATTGATTCAGTTACATATCATGATTGTTTTGTGTTTCAATTCATGATAAATATTTTATTTAAATCTATTTGAGTTTATACATGTTTGCACGTGAGGTAGTAAAACATGCAGTTCCTCTATAATCCTGCAGGTAGCGTGCATTAAACTGTCCACACACTGGCTGGCAGCACAGCACCCTCGTCAGTAAGAGCGGATTCTGTCCAAATTTGGAAAAATAAATAAATTAAAACTGTAATCAGGATTTTATAAAATCATTAAATTAACAGAATCGTCACCTCGGTATCGTGATAATATCATATCCGGTGATCCCTGGTGACTCAGATTCCTATATTTAGCCCAGAAAGTCTAAATACACGAATACATTTTCAACAAGCGCTTCAGTTAATGTCCAACTGAGCTAATGTTTTAGCTTAAAATCACATTTAATGATTCATGCTGCACAAATAAATTTAACCATAAGCAGCTTATGTAAAAAAATTAAAAAAAATAAAAAAGTGTAATCCATGTTACTATATTATAGACATGAAAACAAAAATTTCCTTTAGACCACGAGGACAGTTTTCATTCGTTAGTGGTATCTGATATCTGCTTTCATCAGATAGTTAGGATGGTTAAGATGCTTATTAGTTCTGAACCGAAAAAAAACAGCCTTCAGTTATCTGTAAGATAAAAGCTCTCCAGCGTGTAGGAGAGGACGAGGGTGGGACAAGGAAACTAGGACGTGGTCTACATGTTAAAGAGTCCCAAATGTTCCGGGAACTCGTTAGATTTACGAGCAGGTGTCGGCGTCTCCGGCAGACGATCGATGTCCGGGTTGCTGGCCAAATATGTATTAAAGTTCCTTTTCTGAAATCTTAGCGGCTCGTCGGCCTCACACGCGGCCTGATAAACGTCAGAGAAACTGATAACCACAGCACCTTAATCGGCTGTGTTTATCGTTTTAGCACCGGGTAACGTCCAACAAACGGGAACTATCCTGCAGTTTGCACGTACTGCCCAGTCTATACAGTAAAGCAAAGTCTTGCTGATATCAGAAAAGTACATTTATTGCTTAACGACTAAGACGGTAACGAGCAGCATTTTACAGTCTAAGGAAATTAGCTGTTTTGAATTTTGAATGCTACTGATGACGGCTTTATCATAAACTTTAACGCTGATCTTTTAACTGGATGCAGAAGGAAACGCCGTTTCAGGTCAATCACGTCAGGTCGAGTCATATGTGAGTATGTCACATGCGGTTTTGCTGTTCTGATCTACTAAAATATCACCGTGTCACAGCGCATGCTCATGGGTGCGCAAATATCTAAAAGGAGCTACAGCAGATATAGATATGGAAACTTCAGCTTATATAGATATAGAACCTACAGCAGATATAGATGGAGTCATGAATCATGGGATATTCTGTAGCACATTACATTCACAAGCCTCCTCAATTTTTTAAACAGCACAAATCCTCCTTTGAGCATTATTTAAATGCATCAAAACCCCCCGGGTTCATATCCAGGATGGCGGATTTTGCAAAGTAGAGCACTATTTCTCAGCCACAGGTGTTCGGGAGTCCTCCGTGCCACTTCCTGTGGCTCTGCTGATGCTGCACTGCGGCCTCATTCGTATTCTACAACCTTATTCGCAAAAATAAATAAATAAATGAAGCTGTTCACTCTGCCACAACGATCAAAGACCTCTTCTTGATCATGTAACAACAAGCGTATTGATGGGGGGGGGGGGGGGAACTTGCTGATTAGTTACTGGGAAATAAAGGAAGTAAAAAAATTAAGGCTTAACAACGTGACTTAGAACATAGCGTGAATCAAACAAAATAAATGCACAGAATTAAATAACGACATGAATATACCTCATGATCATGGAAATATATACATATATAGTTCCCCCCACATCATGCACTGAAATGCATTACTGCATGACTTTGGTTCCACTTCTCTGCACTCTGTGCTGATTGAGGAGGAAGTCTCGCTACTTCTACCGTTCCTAAACCAGTCGCATTTAACCTGCGTAAACACAGCACAGGTAAAGCGCAGGAATGCGGAAGCACGACTCAATCTGGATGTCGATCTGGATCTTGTGCGAGCGTGACCTAAAGGTCATTTTTTAGGTAGGGTAGGGTCCTGTGCACGGAAATCCGCATGCATAAAGCTTCAGTAATAAAATCCCCATGCTATATGATCTGACAAAACACATCATGAAGCGTGGAAGATGACTCCAAATCACGCAGGAAGGTGGTGCGATATCGATATTGACGTTTATGACGCACAGGAAAACATATATGCAGATATCTGCTCAAGGCAGCATGATTCAACACATTAATTAGACGTATGAGCTGGATTTTTCACGCTTTAAAATATTTTTTAGATAAACACAGCTGAGGAAAAATACGACAACAACCTAGACCTGTAGATGTATTATTTTTTTAAACATGATTTCGCATGATCTCGCTCTCATGGTTCACATTGTGGTGTTCTTTACATTTGAAGGCAAGCGAAAGGCGTTGGTGTGCGTGTGTGTTGAGTGTGTATGTGACAGTCAGGCAGCACAGGTGTGTGTTTTGGACGAAGGTAAATTGGTACAAGAACGAGTTTGCACATTTTAAAAAACAAACAAAAAAAATAACTATGCTACATACGAAAACAACTTAGATCTATTAACGTATTTTTCAAAGAAATATTAGAGAATTTATAAACATTTAATTTATTTAAAGTAAGGCTTAAACAAAGGCCTCGTCTCCCACGGTCCACCATTGTATTGTTCTTTACACCTGAAGGAGGCTAAAGGCGTTGGCGTGTCTGCGTGTGTGTGACAGCCAGGTAGCACAGGTGTGTGTGTGTGTGTGTGTGTGTTTCTTTGGAGTAGTTTGCACATTTAAAAAAATCTAAACCAAACAAACTCCCATTATAAAGGTGTACAGTTATATAAATATAAATACATATTTACTAATAAGGTAATTTAAAACACTATTCTGGTTAAGCAAGCGACTGCATTAGTCTCACTAGGCCCTGGAACTATGTAAATGTTACAATGTTGCAAAAGTTTACAAACATTCTACTGTGATCTGAGTCACTGTTGCGGCTCTGCGTTCCAATTCGATACAAAGTGTTCTGAAACGCCTTTGATGTGAAAGCGGCGGAGTGTCCGCGTGAAACTTGTTGCTCTGTAAGAACTGAAACTCGCTGTGAGACTTACGGTGCATTTCCTGCCCAGGTGAGCGAACAGCTGGTCGTTTTCTTGACCTGAGAGCAGTCTGGAGCCCATGTTATTGAATCTCCTCTGCTGAGACTGGGAGCTCATTCTCCCGACACTTCAAACCGGCAGGAAAAGGAAAAAAATATATATACACACACACATATACAGAATAATCCTAGGAATAAAATCTGAGCATGGACTCGGTCACCGCGGCCTGCAGTCAGACTTCTCGTCTCATGCAGAATAAAAACCAAAAAAAAAAAAAAAACAAGTCGTCCTGTAGTGTAACTCCACACGCGATGCTAGTAGTTTTCCATACGCTCCTCTGCGGATTTCTCAAGACTCAAGACTCGGAACTCATCCCAACTCCACTCGGTCCATCAACAACATGGCAGCGGCTAGGACTCTCTCTCTCTCTCTCTCTCTCACTCACACACACACTGGCAACAGGATTTATTATTATTATTATTATTATTATAACAATAATTACGCGCCAGGAAGATTAATTGTTATAATAAGAAGAAAAATAAACTCCGTATGGAATCTAAACGGTGCGAGTGAGTCATGTGTCACGGGCTGTTCGGGACACACACACACACACACGGTAAACACGATTACTAGACTCTCTCCCTCACACACACGTACTTCCGTAAGCTGATCGCGTCAGTAAGAAGGATAGTGGGCGGAGCCAAGTGTGTCCACCCGGGATGACGGAGGATGTCAATCAATCTGGGAATAAAAGGCACACATGCACATCAACTTGTTTAACAGTAGGTATTAATAATAATAACAACAACAACAATAATAATAATAATCTCCTCTCTCTCTCTCTCTCTCTCTCTCTCTGTATATAAACTTTTGAACGGTAGTGTGTGTATATATATATATATATATATATATATATATATATATGATTATCTTTATGTTTCATACATTGGAGGACCCAAAACCAGTCTCAGACCTGTCAACCTGTCTGGACAGAATTTAATGAAACTTTCGCAGTCCTTCTTGTATTTGCTTGAAGTTAAAACTGCGCCATAAATGAAAATGAAAATGTTGAGTAGAAGTGAAGTTATGAGTAGTTATGTGCCACATTTTGTCACAGCATCCAGCTCCTTTCCCCCCTCAATCTGGCCATGGCTGTACGCGTCATTCAACACAGCTAATCGAAACGGTAATTTACTGTGTATACACAGAGTATGCAAAAGACACAGAAAACAATAATCCACCTACAAGTCACCTCAAGAAACAGAAACGAACACACAACGCAGCATGGCTTTCTCTCTCTCTCTCTCAAAAAAAAGTAAAGTACACTATGAAAACTGAAATTTCAAAGGGCAAACATTTCTGAGGTGAGGGCGTGTAAAAAACCTGAACTGAGAGCGCATTTATATGCGCTAAAATCAAAATGTTGAGTAAAAGCGATGTTATGAACAGTTATGTGCCAGATTTAATATTCTTCTTTAAAATGTGCTACTTGCTTAATATACAGTAAACAAACACCTGCAGCAATAGATATTAATTAGCAAAGCTAAACTAAATATTTTACTGGTATTCGTTCATATTGTCAATGCTGAAATAACAGCCCTAACGTGGTATAAGTGATTTTGAATGTACTGGAGTCGTTTTAAGACCAAACGTAATCTTTATTAGATCTACTTTTTTAATGTGTGTGTGAATGACAATCGGGCGTCAAACTGATTCAGAAACAACAGGTATACCTCCAGGGTGGGGAGTATCCAGCGGCCGATGTGCCGAATGGAACGTGGACAGACCAAAAAAAGAAAAAAATAAATCAGGCTAGAACATGCTCCTAAAACAGGTTTCTAGCATGTAACACTGTGGCCAGTGTTCGAATCCCAGTCAGGGAACCGTTCCAACCGTAGTAGGGTTGCATTAGTGCATTGCTCATCCCCAAACACAGAGAAATTGGAGAGGGGTTGCATCAGGAAGAACAGTCAGCCTATCTGCAGTAACCAGCTAACCCAGTTTTACCTGGAAAAAAAGCAGCAAAACCGGGCAGTATTAAACAGTCTACAGTGCATGTACAGTATTTGCACTGTGGGGTGAAAAACAGAGTAGACTGGGAGCAAACTCCACACACACACACACATACACACACACACACACACACACACACACCAGGACAATAATCACCTGCAAAAAAAATCATGGCATTTTGCAGACTGCTTTATCCAGAGCAACTTATATTTATCTCATTATACTGTAGGTCTGAGCAGTTGAGGCTTAAGGGCCTTGCTCAAGGGCTCAACAGTAGTAGAAGTGGCTCTATGGGGCTGGAGTTTGAACTTGTGGTTTTGTGATCCATATTTCAGCAGCTTAACCTCTGAGCTACACCTGTCCTACCATATACAGTAAAGGTAACTCAAAACGGTTCACTACAGTCTGTGCTGCCAAAATAAAAGTCTCCTGTTACTGCTCAAACAAATAAAGACGTAAAATATTGTCACAATGGTCACACATGGTTCTCACTAATGGTTAGAGCTGACGTCAAGGAGGTTTAGTCTTATAATAGATCATATTTACCCTCCCGGGACTCAATTAAGTAATATAAAATATTTATTATTTATTATCATCTTTTTCATATTAATTGTCGACTGTGGTACAGGAGTATCAACAAGTCGTCTATAAGGGCAGGTTAGGCAATGCCCCTGTGTTGTATAGGGAAAAAATCAACAAAAAATCAATCTAATACAAATCTTCATGCATTTCAGTTTATACTTAAATATTAATGACTTAACCATTGACTTAATTCTTTTTTTAAAGTTGCTACTTAACATATAAAAGCCATTTTTTTGTAATTGATATACAGTACTTGTATCCTTAGATATATAGTTATGCAATTTATGTTGTGTAATATGATTATTATTGCACCTAGTGGACAAAAATAGGAACTGCATTAAGTGCAAACTTACAGAACTTAGAGAACTGTAGGGGCAGAAGTTTTTATTTTTTTCCGTTTCTCATCCTTGCTCTCTAAACAATTACAATAGTGGAGAAATATGAAGAAGAAACAGACAGACAATAATTGACAGGGTTTCCAGTCTGGGCTAATTTAAAAGCGCTCTACCACTGACAAGATCTTATTTTATAGCAAAGGGTTTAGATTACATTTAATTTAAATCAAGAGCAAAATGGTTCTTGTAAGTGTTAATTTTGTGTCTATGATGTACAGAACCATGTGGATTATAAGATTGATTAATTCTGTTAGAGTTACTGAGTGGAATTACTGAGTGAACGATGTCTGTGCATTAACATCATGTGTGACTTGTTTCTCACACAAAGGTTGAGAAGGGCTTTTTATGTAAGCTGGTTTCAGGCCTGTGGTGTGTTTTTCTGAGATGTCGTTGCACTGAAAATGTTACTGAAACCTGTGGTTAATGATATTATGTACCTGGAACACAGTTTACAGTAAATTTAAAACCACTCAAAATGAGCTGCGAGAACTTTCCTGGATTCTCAACAGCCTTTTACACGGTTACTTTAAAAACTTTACTAGATCATATCGTAGCCTATTGTTTATCGTAACTCAAGTCTTTAAACTTTATATAGTTTAACTCTATGGCATTAAAAATCCCCACCTGCAACACTACGACTACGGTCATGATCTGTATTAGTTTCTGGTTCAGCTCCCTGTCTGATTTATTCTCTATAATGGCTAAATTGTGGCTTTAGTGAGTGTGTGAGAGACTACAGTGTGTAACTTCACACACCACTGAAGTACTCTTCACAGTCTTTGCTTTCATAAACCTCTTCCGCATTTCCAAACATGTACATTACTATGAATGGACTGTTATTTAGGCGGCAGGATGGAGTGGCCGGCGCTGTGGCCACTCACTTCCAGAGTGATGGTTCGATTCCTGCCTCTGATCTGCATGCGTGGAGGTTGCTTGTGCTTCTGTCTCTATGCTTGGCAGGTTTCCTCTCACAATCTAAAGTCATGAATATTAGGCCAATTGGCATTTCCAAATTTCCGCAGTGTGAGAATGTGTGTACCCCACCTCGTGCCCGAAATCTCTAGGATTCCTGCGACTCTCTACATTTATACAGTATGAATGAATGATGGACTGTTATTTGAAATAAATAGAGAAAGTGGTAGTGGTATAGTCGATGAGTGAATGAGTGAGTGATTGAGTAAAACCACCCAATACAACAGCATGTCTAAATCCCTCACACTATTTGTAGATAGTTAGATACTTTATTGATTCCGAATGGAAATTCCAAACATAAAGTCACTAAGAGTCACTAATGATCTTCTTTTAGCTGTTGACTAATTCTGCTGTTTTGGTCCTTTTGGATTTGACTGCGGCCTTTGATACGGTCAGCCACTCGAATCTTTTATCTAGACTTGAACAGTGTGTTGGTATTAAGGGCATAGCTCTTAAATGGTTTCAGTCATATTTAACAGGCAGAAGTTTTTGTGTTCATTTACGGGAATTCTATTCATCTACTGCCCCTCTTTCCTGTGGCGTTCCCCAAGGGTCCATTTTGGGCCCTATTTTGTTTTCTTTGTATACGCTCCCTTTGGGGGATATTTTTAAAAAGCACAATATCTCCTTTCATTTTTATGCGGATGATGTACAAATTTATTTGCCTGTCAAAACAAATGACAAAGCTTCATTTTTGTCACTACATAATTGCCTGAGAGATTTAAAAATATGGTTGGATCAGAACTTTCTTTGTCTTAACGAAAATAAGACTGAGATT
>JAQMYJ010000004.1:21647714-21658780 GCA_030014305.1 Clarias laeviceps
AACTCCACATGTGTTCATTCATAGTTTTGATGCCTTCAGTGAGAATCTACCAATGTAAATGGTTATGAAAATAAAGAAAACACATTGAGAGATAGATGAGAAGGTGTGTCCAAATTTTTGGCCTGTACTGTACTGTATATGGAGTCCTGAAAAACAACCCCACACCAGTTCCAACATGACTGCGTACCAGTGCAAAAAGCACAGTCCATAAAGACATGGGTGAGTGGGTTCGGTGTGGAAGAACTTGACTGGCCTGCACAGAGTCCTGATCTCAACTCGATTGAACACCTTGGGGATGAAATAGACTGTGAACCAGACGTTCTCGTCCAACATCAGTGTCTGATCATACAAAAGCACTTCTAGAAGAATAGTAAAAAATTCCCATAAACACACTCCTAACACACACCTCCTTGTGGAAAGCCTTCCCAGAAGAGTTGAAGCTGTTATAGCTGGAAAGGGGGCGGGGCCAACATCGTATTAAACCCTATGGATTAAGAATTGGATGTTACTCGAGTTCATATGCATGTGAAGGCAGGTGAGTGAATACTTCTGGCAATATAGTGTATATAGAATATAAATATATATATATATACATATGAAATATTGAAATTTTGAATAAAATATAGAAAATATTTAATATTTAATATAACATGGAAATATGAACTCTAAAACATTTATGCAAAACTCACTCACTCACTCATCATTTATTCCGCTTTATCCTGTATTCAGGGTCACGGGGGGCCTGGAGCCTATACCCGGAGACTTAGGGCATGAGGTGGGGTACAACCCTGGACAGGGTGCCAATCCATCGCAGGGCACACACACATACACTCACACACCCATTCACACACTACGGGTAACTTGGGAAATCTACATATCTTTGGACGGTGGAAGGAAACCGGAGTACCCAAAGGAAACCTTACAAGCACAGGCGGGGGGATCGAGTCTGGCCCAGACCATGGAGGTGCAAAGCGACAGTGCTAACCGTTATGCAAAACATCCACAAAGAGTTGTGTGTACAAAAAATGCACACAAGCACTAAGACCAAGCAGAGCACTTTAGGGGCAAAAATATAAACCAAAATAGAACTTTTTGGCATTGGGTCAGCTCATCATGTTCGGAGCAAAAGAACGTTACACCCACAGTGAAGCCTGGACGCAGGGGCACCATCTCTGCAAACGGTGCCAGGGCAGCAAAGGAGCAAGAAAACAAGAAAAGAGCAAAGTCCAGAGTAATATTAAGAGAAGAACTGCCAAGAAAGTTGACGAGAACAAGATAACAACCAGAAATATATACACAGCCAAAATAACCCAAGACTCAAGGTTTATTTATTCATTTATTTATTTATTTATTTTTTAATATCAAGTCCATCAGAAGGAACTGAAGATGATTCGCCCACATGAATGAGCCACAACGCAGCGTACAGTAGATCGAGTTCTAAGTGCCACGAGGCATGTTTAAACGATCACATCTGCAGAATGAAGCCCTGCATAGAAAGCAAACAAGGCGTGTTAGTGCTGTATGAAATCAGAACAGGCAGGAAGCTTGTTGTGAGGTTGAAATATCGTATAGAAATTATGACAAAAAAGTCGTCATGTCCTCCTGTAATTATATGAGTGTGCGAAATGTCATTAGAAACAGTTTTCCTGATGAGACATAATGTTTATGCACGCTTCGCCGGTACACTCTTTGTCTCTTCGGGATCATTTATACTTCTTCCCTGAGGTTATGTTTAAGTTACAGTACAGAGAGCTGGGTTATGTGGGGAGAGACACTCACTCATGCATTAGTACACAATTCTCTGCAAAGGTAATAGCAAAAAACAAACATTTAAAGAATAGAATAGAATAGAATACATTCTAATGTAATAAACACTTCTGGCTATCATTTATCGTCTTTGTCAGTGTTTTGGCTGAACCTGCTACATCACATGGACAATCTAAGCTGTTATGCATTGTTTTGTGCATAAGCTTATTTTTTTTTTTTCATATTAAACACATGCTTGCAGCTCATTTTGAACATGCTTCATCAGGCTTTCTCCAATTCACTAGGCACTGCTATGACAACCGCAGATTTTTTTTTTGCTTGTTTACCCAGCAACAGCCGATTCCCCTGGTGAACACCACTCATTAACATAGTCATGCCATAGCACGCCTTCGACATCATAAAACCTTGGACTGTGGCTCCTCCCAGTGCTGGCCATGCTCACAGAGATGCCGGACATACTGTATATTAGTGTCTGATCAGGATACACACAAGGTTACTGTATCGGCAACATTTCTTCCAAAGCTCAGAAAGAAACTGTGGAAGTTTTCAAAATGATGACGATCAGAAGCATTCAGTTTTTTAAAATTGATCATAAATTGAGCTGGACGGTAGAAGATGAAGGACAAACAATGTGACCGCTGGGCTCTTGTGCTACCGCCAGTTTCTTTCTACTCTTAATTAAAATTTCAGCTCATGCTCCACCGATGTACAATTAGTCTGAACTAAGAGTTTCACTTAAAATCAGTACAAACTGCTATGACAGTGTGTCAGATTTTAAAACCAGGACGAATCCCCGCAGCACAAAGAGACACTGCGTCCAATGGGCTTTCTGTTCAGGAAGCAAGACGTCAATTCCTTCTTGTGTCCTCCGCACAGGCCGGCATTGTGGACTCGCCGCCGATATCCTTCCCATCGGAGCCGTCCATGAGATGTCCGAGACCCGATGTGCGCTAACACCTTCCACCCAGGCCACACATCACACAGAGGCTATTGTTCCTGGCCTGGCATGTGACCCTGACAGTGATGCAAATGAGACGCCTTAGTTTGACCTTTAAGAGAACTGAATAGATGAATCAGGGGTAAAAAAAAAAAAAAAAAAAAATGAACGAGAAAGAAAAACAAAAAATAAAACAAAAGGCATTGTGCGCTGAACTTTAAATCTGGAAAAGTCTGATTGAGGTAAAGAGCGAGGATGTAGTTAGGGTGTTAAATGACGCGTAGCAGGTGCTTGCTCATAAAACCAAGAGCTTCCTTGTGACATCTGTGCTGCAAGATTTGCGACTGTTAGCTGAACAGAGAGAGCTTTTGAAAGAAAGAGAGGGCGTGTCTGTATTTGTGTGTATGTGTGTGTGTGTGTGTGTGAGAGAGAGACAGAGAGAAGAGGTGAGATGGAAACAGAAAGAAAGTGACAAAAAAAAACATTGAGAACATTTTGTTCTGTTACACAATAAAGCACGATGCTGACACGTAGATAACTGGAACAATGGAAGATGTGAAGAAATGGACTTGACTCTCGCATCGTGTGCTTTCTTCTCTAATGTCCTCAAAATCACGGCGTAAGTGGCAGAAAATCATCTGTTTAAAATCATTGCAGGAAGTACAGTATGTCTTTTATATAAGACCTTCGCAAAGAGTGAGGATTTTTATTTATTTATTTGTTGGTCTGTAGTTGAAAATAAATGAATGAATAAATAAAATTATAATTACATGTTTATTCATTTAGCGCTTTTATCTATGGTCAATGTTGCAATGCAGCTTTACAGAATCAAATATATACACATTAAATTTGAGAGAAAAGTTATTGAAGTTTTATTGGAAGTTATATATTGTGTCTATATTGTTATAAATACTATAAATACTATAATACTATATACTATATACAGTATATACTATATATATAATACTATATATATACTATATACTATATAATAATAATAATAATAATACAATTTTGCAAAAAGAAGTTGTTCACAATTAAGCTAAAAGAAGATCAAGGCATAATTTTTTGTCTATGAAGGATTTATGACATCAGAAATTATCTTAAAATCTTAAAATCAGATCTTGTCTCTCCAGCATTTGAACACTAACTTTTCATTTTCAAAATTGCCCAACTTTCATTCCTTTTTGCTTCACTTAGAAACATGGTATTGGTGCTAAAAGGTTTCTCACCTATACCACTATTTTTTTTTAGAACATTTAATGCTTCTTATCTTATTGTTTGTACATACACATGCACCTTTATATTTTTATCACACAAAAAGAAACTAATTTGCTAAATACAATTTCATGCCCTTTTATGTTCATAGTGTCAGTAACTTTTTATAAAAAAAAATTATTATTCAAATCTTTCAATGATCTTAACTGTCATTCAGATGAAACATGGCCAGCTTAGATTTCACATGAAAAGACAAAAACCTGAAAAGTGTATTATTCTATAATGCTAAATTGTTAAGATATTGCAACATAAATTTGACATGGTTACGGACACTACAGATTTTTTGCTTTTTATGCTTTTACCAAAAAACTATTTAAGGTAAAACATTTTACAGGTCATATGCTTCTAGAAGTTTACACCAATTTTAGCATCAATACTCGTAAGGAAATTTGCATTTTGAAGTAACGCTGAAAAATGGCTATTTTTAGGGCATATATAAAATCATCTCCGCTGAAGTTAGCAACTTGACATTTTTAGGGAAGCTTGGTCACTTCCATGTTGCATAAAATTAAAACAGCACCAATACTGTGTTTTGGCCGAAACTATTTCATAATTATCATTATTTTTATATCATAGAGTTTAAACAGATCTTATATTTAATCTACACCAGAAAATTAGACTACAGAAGTTTGGAGATTTTTGTAAATACTGGACATCTTCAGCTCTGCTGGACTGGATTAAGTGTAAGAGATTTGCTGCAGGACAGCTTCAGGGAAGGAAGTTTGAAAATAATAAAAAAAAATGTTTTTGGTGAGAGGCAGTCCACAAGTGGAACAGAGCAACAGGTGGTACATTTTACAGCACTGGAACATCTTACTATATGTACAGTATCAATCTGCATCACAGCTGTTCTATGAATCCTTAATTACACTAAGTGTCGGGCGCAGCGTGGGTGAAAGTAGGTCTGTACGGTCTGCACTACTGGAAATAAAGAATAGCAGCTGCCTGACAAAATCCACATTCAAAACCTGTCACAGAATCACTTTCAGCAAGAACAGACATGTGTTCACTTCTCAGTCATTCATTTCTTTATTTCCACAAAACTAACTGAATCCCAGATCTCTCTCTAACCCCTGATCAAGGGAACTGTTGGGAGAGTGATAATAAATAGCCTTTGTGTATGAAAGCAATATCACACAAGAGGGAGTGCTGTTGTACTGAATATCAGATCACACAATATCACATAAGATAATGATGATGATGATGATGATGATGATGTGATGGCAGAGGTACATTACAGATAGTATGACAGCGTATATCTGGTTACAAATTGTATTGATTAGGCTTGAGTCCATTTTCTTGTGGCATGTCCAACAACTTAATCAAATGGTAAGAAAAACCACTTATCTAGAAAAAAAAAATGTAGATATTAAAAAAAAAAAAAAAATGTAGATATTAAAATTGTATTAAAATGTAAATATTTCATAACAATAAAAAAATAAAATAATAAATAAATAAATAAATAAATAAATAAATACTTTACTGTTTTGGGGAAATATAGTACTTGTGTTTTCTTAAAATAGAGATAACATAGTATAGTTTTTGCCAAAAACAAGAGAATTCAACTACAAAGAGCTCTGAGAGATTTCCTGGATCGGTCTCAAAAAATGCAATGGAACCACCCCAGTGCTTTTACGTTGAGTGGACAGCACAGTGAGTTATGCTATTTGCTTGATCAGTCAGTGGTGTTCATTGTTGAGGAACAATAATATGGACACTCAGTCTTGCTCCTTCTTTGAAAACAAAAAATGTTCTTCAAGCCAGACCAAATAACGTCTAGAAACATGAGGGAGAACCGGACAGGACTTATAGAACTTATAGAGGAATGAGGGGTGATAGAACCTGGAAGATGGCTTCTATTTTGAGAAAGAACACACAAACACACCACTGTTTGTGTGTGTTGCATTTTTAAGGTGTTTGTAAGGTTTTTCTTTTTCTTTTTCTTGCTGGAACAGGGACGGATAGGTGTTTCATGTGCTCTTAAGAAAGAGATATTAAGTCAACCAGAGAATTGTAATTGCTACTGTAAGATGGACTAACAGTTAACTATGCACGTTTGGACAATATTATGCAAATAAAAGTCATTTTTGGCGGCACGGTGGCTTAATACTTTGCACCTCCAGGGTCTGGGTTCAATTCCCACCTCAGGGTCTGTGTGCGTGGAGTTTACACGTTCTCCCCGTGCCTGGTGGGTTTCCTCTGGGTACTCCGCTTTTCTCCCACAGTTCAAAGACATGCAGATTAGGCTAATTGGTGTTCCCAAATTGCCTGTAGTGTGTGAACACGTGTGAGGATGTTGACCAGAGGTTCTGACACAGTCGTAAAATAGGAATAAATACAACAGTCAGCATTGGCCTGCACAGTCCCTAGTTGGAATACAAAGGTTCCTAGATGGATGGATGGATGGATGGATGGATGGGAAGTCACCTGTGTTATAAGCAGTTCCTATGTGAAAGCATCTTATCCATAAAAACATTGGCCATATCATGGTTTATGGATCAAGCATGTGCTACACTTCAAACCCAAACATGCTCCCAGGTTCAGGTATCTTATCTTCACTTGCATTCTGCATTTCCTGGAATCAAATGAGAAAAAGGGAACGTCATGACGCTATCTAGATTTGCATGAATCACAGAAACTGTACAGATACGAAAGAAAGGGAACAGAAAGTGCTGCTTTCACTCCACATCATAGAACCAATACAGGCCATAACTGCTCAACATCTAGGACATGATGTCATGATCTATAGAGCGAAAGAGCTCCGAAGGAATTAAAACAGGAGCTCCTGAAAGAGTGTAGATTTATGTGAATAACGTCTTCAGTGAGAACTAAATTTAGAACCGTTCCCACACCAACGTCTCAGAAACCAGTAATGATGTTCAACGTTGTCTTGGAAACTGCAGTTCTTAAAAAGTCTACTCCTTTTTAGAAAGAAACTGGATATATATTTTTTTTAAATACATTTTCTACGCTCTGAGGCTCATAAGCGAGTTGTGTAGCAGCAGGAAATGTCAAGCGCACTCCACCCTAATCTTACAGCCAGAGTAATTTAATGCATTGACATTTGATGGGATGTGAAACAGGACATGGCATTTCTGGGTTAAATAACACAATAAGACTTCAGTCACTGTCAGAAGAAGTTCTTCAAAAGGAACTGTCCTCTTTCTCTGTAAGGAAGCAACAGTAAATGAGAGGGAAAGATGTGCATAGCAGAACAGAAACATGACCTGGTGAACAGAGCCTTCAATGATAAACATGTACACGAGTAGGCAACGTCCTTAACATCCATATTTAGCCAAATAACCACCGGCTTATGGGTTAATACTGTCACCTTGCACTTCCAGGTTCCAAGTTCCAGGTCTGTGTGCATGGAGTTTGCATGTTCTCCCCCTGCTTGGTGGGTTTCCTCTGGGCATTCCGGTTTCCTCCCAAAGTCCAAAGATTAGGCTAATTGGTGTTCCCAAATTTCATGAAGGGTTTGAATGAGTGTGTGCCCTGTGATGACTTGGCATCCTGTCCAGGGTGTCCCCCGGCCCGTGCCCTCAGTCTCCTGGGATAGGATCCAGGCCCCGCGATCCTGTATCACACAACCTAGCGCCCACTTTTAGCTCTAATATTCTGTTAGAGTCGGTGTTCTGTATATGTTGTGATGGAGATTAAAGGTGCTTTCAATGCTACTGTATATGGGTGAAGCACAGATCCTGGTACACTTGACACCAAAGTTTAGGACATTTGCATGAAATGCCATATCATACACAGCCACAGATCAGTTTACTGCACTTGAGTCCACTTGAAAAGTCACATACCTGGGCAAAGAATAAGTCAAATATTAAAACTAACCCTACTGTACCTAAATAACGACGTGGACAGCAACATCATCATCAGCATCTGTCTCCTCCAAAATCTCCATGTGTGTGCCTTATCTTATCCTCTGGACTGCACAGCCATATGACGGCATGCAAAGAGGTTGCTGTTGACCTTTCTTCCAAAATATCAGTATTAAGTACATCATGAAGGTCAACCTCCTTGTACTTATCAAACGTGGCAGGGAAGAGAGGAAGGGGAAGCAATTGTAGCCAGGCACAGTATGACTCAATCAGTCAAAAGTATCTGGACACATGACCACCAAACTCATATATACTGTAGGTCGTCGCTAAACTGTTACCACAAAGCCAGAAGCACAATGTTGGATCGAAAGAAGCCTCTATAACCAAAGTGCACAAAGCAAGTTCTACAAAGACAGGATTGGACAAAGGCGGAGTGAGACAACTCAGGTGACCTGCACAGAGGCCTGACCTCAACCTCACTGAAACCTCACTACTGGGGTGAACTGTAATGCCGGGGTCACCTCAGGTCACTTCACCTGACATCACTGTGTGACCTCACAAATGATAGTGTGTAAGCAGCCTAAAGTATTTTCTTACACTTTTTCACACATTACTCTTCTGTAATGTTATACTTCTCCCATCCCATCCTCTCGCTCCCAGTTTCTTCTTTTCCTCCTCTCTCTTCTTCCTTTCTCTCTCTTTCCTTCCTTTAAAACACTCTCCCTTTCTTTTACTTGCTCCCTTTTTTCTTCTTCCCGTCATCTCTCTTCTTCCTCTCCTCCCCTTCTTTCCCTCCTTTCTTCTGTAATTTTTCTCCTCTTTCATCTACCTTTTCTTTCTTCCTTTCCTTCCTTGCTTTCTTCCTCTGTTTCCTTTTTCCATCCTTTTTTCTTCCTTCCTTTAAAATACCCTCCCTTTCTTTTACTTGCTCCCTTTTTTCTTCTTCCCTTCATCTCTCTTCTTCCTCTCCTCCCCTTCTTTCCCTCCTTTCTTCCTTCCTTCCTTCTGTCATTTTTCTCCTCTTTTATCTACCTATTGTTTCTTCCTTTCATTCCTTGCTTTCTTCCTCTGTTTCCTTTTTCCATCCTTTTTTCTTCTTCCATTTAAAATAATCTACAGTACCTTCCTTTCTCCTGCTCTCTTTTTCTTCTTTCCGTCATCTCTCTTCTTCCATTCCTCCTCTCCTCTCCTTCCTTCCTTTTTCTTTTCTCCTATCTACCTTCCCTTTCTTCCTCTCCTTCCTTGTTTTCTTCCTCTGTTTCCTTCCTTCCTTATTTCTTTCAGTTTTTTCCTTCCTTCCTTGGCTCCTTGATCTGCACTTGGAGTGTTGATGGTCTGACACTGAAAGTGGATGTACATTGCTGTGTCCGTCTATAGGGAGACAGCTATAGAGATATAAATAGACCCTAAAGTCTGAGCAACATAAATCACGACTCACCACAGTTCTCCACTGACAGGGAAGAAGCCGACACCGGTTCTCATAGCACCAGTGTGAGGAAATCATCACTGTCAAGAAATACCCGGTGCTGTTTTACTGTTTGCCTGTTTTTCCTCGTTCTCCCTCTCAGGAGAGCGAGGTGATGTCACAGAAAGCAATTCTCAGATAGCACTCTTCCTCGGTATCCATATCCATCCCCAAGGGCATCCGCTTTCCATCACTCCCCAGACCTGAATGTGTTTTCTGTCATAGTGCGTTCGCTAAATCTCCTGCACCTGTTCTGCCAAAAAAAGGCAAGCAACACACAGAAGAAGAAGATATTATCACAAAATGTAAGCCTTTCCCCCAATGTTAAATCTAACCCGGTCGATATGTCACCTCCGTGCAGAGAGTTAAGACGCAGCACTGCAGGCCAGGCTGGCTTGTACTGGGCTGGTTATTATTGAGTGACTGGAGATCAATAGGAAGTTCGGTGCTGGGCCAACGCACTCGCTAAACTCTGCACACACCGACAATTTGTTTTTCTCTCTAATGAAAAAAAAAGAAGAAGAGGCAGAAGAAGAAACTCTGGCTGGTGCAGCTCTGGGTAAGTCTGAATAGTGCAGTGCCATTACCAAGGCAACAGTGTTTGGAGTTGTCACGGTGATGGGGGAAGGGCTATAGACACGGCCGCTGATGTGTAATTACGGCTTTAGATAGCCTAATGCAATTAGATGCACAGAAGAGAATGGGAGGTGCTGTTTGCGCTGGCGGAGGAGTCGGCCTTTTTTTAATTGTTGCATTCAGAGGACTCTAATATTGAACTTATGAATAGGTGCAGAGTTCTTTAGCAGGAAGCGCAGAAGAGAAAGGACCACAAACATGACCTAAATCCTGGACTACTTTACATTTTAGACTAGATTACATTTCTGACTTTAACTTGACATGAGAAGTAGAGAAGGGTGCAGATTTCTTTAGCTTCTGAAATAACTGATGAAATAATTACACCGGAAAATAATTAAGCATCGTTTTAGTATCACTGAAATTTGCCAACCATTAGATTGTTGATTAAATGACAAAACGTGCTTTTGGTGGCTCTTTGGCTGTCGCCTTGTGCTGCCAGTGTCCAGGTTCGACTCCCCGCCTCGAGGTCTGTGTGCATGGAGTTTGGATGTCGTCCCCCCGCGCTTGGTGGGTTTCCTCCAGATTCTCTGGATGGAAATTGGGCTTTTAAACTGTTAATAGTTATAATTAATGTTAGAAACATTCACAAGACTTAAGCTTTCAGACGCCTTCAGAGACTTCAGAACAGAGGAAATTGCACTTTCGAGTGACGTTGACGTTTACGTCACAAGCTTGATTAAAGTTAAGGCTTTATTTTCAACATATGCTTGACTGTAGAGTTCTTTTCTTTACATATCCCAGCCTAGGAAGTTGGGGTCAGAGTGCAGGGTCAGCCATGACATGTTAGAAAATTTTAAATGACAAAATTTCAAGACATTTATTTTATTTTATTTTTTATTTTTTTTACTTTTGTGATTTTTTTTTCTTCAAAAATTAATAAATAAGTAATAGTGACCCGTAATAGATTGGCATTCCATCTATTGTGTACCCCAACCTCTGCTCAAAGTGCCCTGGGAAAGGCTCCAGGCCCCCCATGATGTGCAGGATATGTGCTATAGAGAATGAGTGAAAATGTATTATTTATTTTTATTAAATAAATTTCATAGTAGCCTCCGAGTGGCGCAGTGGTAAAGTGCTCACCCTATCATCCGGGGATCGCTGGTTCGATCCTCGGGTGATGCTGTTACCTCTCACAGCCGGAGGCCTAGAGAGAGCT